>JAQIWQ010000098.1:0-26633 GCA_034695825.1 Folsomia inoculata | reverse complement strand
AAAAAAATTGAGCCAACTTTTTGAGCCAACATTACAACTCTTTCACATTTCTGAAGCAGACTTCACAGACATGATACTGCATGTCAGAAGAAAATCCTGTCATCAAGATTAATTGACTGGATGAGTTAACCAAAGATAAACAACTCTGGGTCTATTTTCTACTTTCACCTGTTACTGTCAATAAAGAAGGATTCTAACCAGGCTACTGGCTGGGCTTGGCTAGGCTGGGGTGTGTCAGCAATGTAATTCCCTTTATAAATCTTAAATCTGACTAGGCTAAGGAATAGTTTATTGCTGATGGTCCAAGTTTATCTAGATGGTTGGTCGTGGGGTGAATGAACACCCTTCGTCTCAATATGTTCTTGTGCCATCTTTATAATCCGACCATGAGAAAGACTCGGACAGATCATTACGCAGCGTTATTGAAGATAAATTGCATTTAATTTCATGGAAAAATATATCACGGATGCTGTAATCTTTGCGAATGTGAAGAAATATGGTAGAATGCTGCGAAAATTTTAGCACTTTTAATTTCATCCCCATCACATTACAATTGCATATCTCTCTTTCACGAAAATATGTTGCACTTTTGTGAGCTGAAAAGAATTATGTAAGGTAGATCAAATATAGATAGTGTGGCAAAAATGTGCTTAGCACGCATTTATCTAACTGGAAGTCATGTCATGTAATGTATCACATCACATTCAACTCAACACTCAATAAACTAATCGACATACCATGCATCTTTCTTGTCTCATGTTACTCTTTTTCATGTAGCTATACATAGATTGTAGTGCTATTATGAATGACTATACTACTGGCTATTAATGATTATGAATTCTTTGTGATACAGACAATTACGATTACTAAATTATTCACAGAGGAGAAGTCAAGAAATAGAAATACTGAATATTCAAACTGAAAGTGGTTATGAGCTGCATGAATTGGTTTCCTGAGTTGACAGTATTTGTACCCCTCATCAGAAGAGGAAAAACTACAATACGCTTTGTCGTAAACCCAAACCCAACTACCACCCACCCACTCAGCTTAAGATTAGTCGATTAGATACTCACCAAATGTCACCCACTCACATCGATGTTCTTCTGTTCCGTCCAATATTTGAACGATCAAGAAATGGTTCAATAAACACTTTTGAGTAATTTGACTCCTCTCCCGTGTCAGTTCCTGCTTTTGCATAAACTCTGCAATTTCTCACGCTATTATTTAAATAAGATGCATCCTATTAGACCCCTCTGAAAACGCTGAAAACGCTGAAAGAGCAACTTGAGACATGTGTTCCTACTTTATTTCGGCAATGTATAAATGAACGACGCAGGAGGAGAAGGCAGAGTACAATAAGCAATTGTGGTTGAAATTGATCAAACATTTCCATCTTTTCCATTTTTGCTTTGTACATATGTAGTAATGTAGCCAATAGCGGTGAAAGATGTGAAAAAGTGTGATGGTTCTATATATTTTGTGCTGGTTTCAACTGAAAAATGGTCGTGGCTCCAAAAATTTTGTGCGAGTCTGAGGAGACGTGATTCCTTGAAACCAGGGAGGGGCAATATATATATTCCATGGGTCCACTTGGGAGTTGAAAAGCTAGCAGACTTGTAGTAGACGGAAGCCAGATTTTGGCAGCTGTCCATGTAATAGTTGAGCGACAAGGAGTATTGGAAATATGCTCATCATATCGTTCAGCCCCACTGGTTTCACGATATCAAATAATAAATGCCGATGAATGTGTTGCAAAATCTCACATGTCAAAGTCGGTTCTGTTCCAATGTGTAAAGTACGTAAACGGGTTGCACCATCGCCACCCGACCACCCGTTGGATGGATGGACGGATAGATAGATGGATTTCGGTGTGGTGCCAGTTTCAATATCCGAAATCGTTCATTTTACGAGGGTTTCGTGAAATTCATGCATAGTTTTCGTGACTTTTTTGCTTGTCAAAGTTCGATGGTAATATACCGTTGGGGTTTGAGTAGGTGGGGATATGAGAAGAATGATGAACAAAGAAAAACACAACAGAAGTAGAAGGAGTAAGCACATGGACAGATAGCACGGGTCCAGTGGATGCGAGCTAGTCTGATTTGGAAAGAGGAAAGTCGTGTTATTTATTTGGTGAGAAAATTGGTGTAGTTTCTGAGGGAAATATCCCAGAATAAACCGCACTGTAGCAAATCTCTCCCTACCTACCATCTAAAAGATCAACGAGAGGCGTTATATGTATGTATGCTTGATGAGATGCTGTGCACGGGAGAGAATTTAACGCATACGTTTCTTCCCGTGACTTGTGAGAGCTCATAAATAGTAGGAGGCGATGACTGCAAATATCTTTGGATTGCTTACTCTCCAACTTTAAGTCGATCATTTATAATAACCGTCATAAAATACGAGGCTCTATTTCACCCCCTTGGTGTCACTTGCGACAAGAACTGTTGAGCCAAGAAATAGATGCGGTGTTTCGCCCAAATCACCGCAGACTACTCCAACCAAACTTGTTCTTTAAAACTCTTCCTTCCTAGGATTCTCAGTGTTCTTGGGAAGGTCTTCTGAACTCTGGACACACAGTCTCGAGAAACTTTCCTCCTTAAAGCATTCTCTTCTGTAGTTGTTGCAGTAATAGTACCACTATTACTGGCACTACTGTCATGCGGCTGTCAACCTCACTCCGTTTTACAACCACTCGCACTCTCTCTTCTCCACAGTTATACGACCATTACATCTAACACAACAAGACATCTCAACCATGGCCATGGCCCTTTCACCAACAAACCAACCAACCAACCGCACTTTTCACTTGGATAAAGTTTCCATGCATGCGGGACCATCTCAGCAGTTCTTCATTCATTTACAGAACCCGTATCCCTCAAGGGACCAACAATGCAATGCATCACCACATCTCATTACGACATTGTCCGCATGAATGCTACACGTCCTTATCTTTAGTAATTGAAAAGAGATAAGATTAGAGACGGGAAACATATGCCGGACCTACATCAAACATTACTGTTGACAATGACAGATACGGAGGCAATTGAGGTGGGATTCTCAGACAAAGGGGTGAAATATGATCCAGTTCTAAAGGCACGTGGCTTGATCTTGTCGGTATGTTTTGTACATGATGATACTATAAGGATGAGGACAGACATCCATCCCACCCTGCTGCTCATCACCCACTATTCATCACGAGTGTACATCATTCCACTTGAGATCTATTCATCCCTTTGTTACTCGTTAGTTGTTTCGTTGCTTTATCTCAATTTGTTTTACTAATTGCATTACTCACGGGCCAAGTGACATTGTCCTCCACCCTCACCATTCCATTACTCAGCGTAGCCATATATCTTAGAGCCTTATAGTTTAGTTTGAAAACAATCAGGTTCTTTTATTGGCTTTTATATTACCACCAACAATACCGCATCCATACCAGATCGAGGAAGGAACAGTGAGTGATCTTCAACTTGTCAACATTCGCACAGCCAATCTACTTTAACTCTTACGACATATGAGGGCATAATCATTAGGGTTTGTGGTTTTCTAATAACGTATATCCATGAATTGCCCTTCACTGTACTGTTCATTCATACATAATTTAGTATAAAATATTGAGAAATGTGAAAAACAGACTATAGTGCAGAGCAGTGATGAAATTATGAGATTCTTTTACGATACATACTAAATATTTATTGTGGAGAAAGGAAACCAGAGAAGGCTGGTTGTACCACCACTGATCAAATTAATTATCGACCAAACTCGTGGACACTACTGTCACTTTACTATGTATTACTTACTCCGCCTGCCTTTCTCTTCATTGCTTCTATTGTTTATGAGCTTCCTTCCTGTTTCTTATTTTTTCTCAGGAAATTAATGCATGCAGTGCTTTTTTCTACCTTTGCTGGGTCGAGGGACAGCAAAGAAAGTTATGCAACATATCTGCACTATATACAACCAACTATTAACTATATACAATATCTGATAACTTTCACAACAAGATATATACCCTCCCATTATTTAGGACTGACAAATGTTCCAACTACATTCTAACTTTCCAATTTCGACGACTTTAGTCCAGCAAATACATTTCGTAGTGATCAAGTCTGATATATTACTCAAATTCCTGTTGGCGATTCACACGTCAGAATGAATATCGCGACAGTGTCTAGCAGAATACCATGGATTATGACACGGACACAGTTTAGCAATTTCAGTAAAGTCAGTGCTCGAGAAAATAACATGAATTCGTAAATAATAATTTACGTTTTTGTAAGTAGATGACCTCTTTTTCGACATTGGTATTTCATTTAGCAGCAAACTCTTATTTTTCGGCTACACTTTAATTTAAAGACCGATAAATATTTATTGATTTGAGATATTGATAGAATTGGTTTCGCTAGCTGAAATGGTTTTACTTTACACAAGAGGTTATTTATAAGGAGCTATATACATAGTTAGTTGCGAGTAAGGAACAAACGGATAAAATGCATGTGGACAAATGGCTCCTTGATTGTGTGATGTTCTAAGTTGATCGATTTAGTAGGAACTGACTGGCCCTGCATTTTTTATTTGTCTTGTTTGAAAAAATGTACCATAAGAATGGAATAGAGCTGAATCAGATATAAAAGTGTACGAAACAAAACCTTCACGCGAATGGGTGTTTCTTTTCTGCTTTGTACAATCACACATTGTGATTTAACACGACGATTATATAATGAATCACTACAATACTTGCAAACACAAAAAGCTTATGCATAGATTATTACATGGAAATACACCATTTCGGAGATGCATTCCTACTTAGCTAGCATTTTTATACAAAACTGTCGTTTACATTGTGGAGACCTTTATGCACCCACATTGGATTGAGAGAAAGCTACATATGAGAATTATTTGGTGCCTAAACAAGACATTTTCCTGCGCTTTGAGTTTGTTGTGCACTTTCTGTGCCTTTCTTTGAACGAGTTATGCAGTTTTTGAGGTTATGTAGTTGTATTATGTATGCCTCTAAAATCAATACAAGAATACCGGTGTGTACAATAATAATAAAAATATGAGGAATTATTGGCCAACGTCTGGTTCTTCTGTGACTACCATTTGAGTATATGTTATGTATGTACACCATACCATGGCTGTAACTGTATGTATGTATACATACTGTGTGATTGATTTTATGTGTGTTTTTATGACTGAAAAAATTGATGAGACAACCGCAAGTGTTATTGGTTCACATGAAAATGATTCACCTTTGAAAGTGTATCCGCAGGAACCGAAGAGACACTGTAGGAGGAGGACGAGGGCGATGCAGAACATGTTGTAACGATGAGATAGTCCCAGAAGATGCGGCACTCAAGGCTTCACCGCACCACCGCATCCAGCATATTATTATTCAGTATTACAAGTATTTAGAAGATTGACTAAGATAATAAGCTACCACTTGTCTTGTTTTGTCTTGGTCCCCAGCAGCACTCCCACCCACTATTATAGATACTACCATCCCCACTAATTAAACTAAACCGTCTGGGTTTGTTGGAACGGAACGTGCTCCTTCTAATGTCCACTAACTCGACTCCTGGAGAATTGGTCCGAACGTGCACTGACTTTCTCCAGGAGTAGTAGTTGTTGTAGTAGTTGTTGTAGTTGTAGTCGTAGATGAAGGAGCAGATGAAGGAGCAGTACCACCGCATAATAGTCCATAGGGAAGAATCGGCATCCTTTCTTTCCTTGGGTCAGGCTCCACTTGACTCACTCACTTCACTACTTTTTTTTACTTTCTTCTTCTTTTCTGCTAGCTGTCCTTTTCTCCTCGTTTTTTACTCTCCAGCAGTCTCCCAGCCTCATTAGAAATTCCTCTAGCTTGCACAAATAGGAGGCGATGCCAACACCAGACCAGACCAAACCAGACCCCACCGCAGCCACCAGCCACTCTTGTCTTGACTTGATCCTGTTCTATCCAACGTCTGAACTAGGTCAGTCCGATCGAACGACTCCAAACCACTTGCACACTCCAAATTCTATTACTCTAATTCCACATACTGGATCATCACTAAAAGATCTCAAGAGGTCCCACAGCACAGACAGCAGTGAACTTCACAGCAGCATCTTCATAGTCCCGTCTCACGTGCCCCCTCTGCTCTGCTTTCTTGATGAGAAAGTTAGAAGAAGTAAATACCCTGCGTCCACTGCAGTCACCGATCGCACACCATTCAACTGAACACCCAATCTCAACTGCAACCCTCTTTATGTTAAATCATGATAATCATCATCATGAGTAGTCCACGACTTGATGTGTGAGTGGTTATCTACGGATATCTCTGAACGCTTTCTTCGTCTCACAACTACTAATTCACTCACACCAAGCACTTGGCATTCTTACGAGGGATGACTGACTGACTGGATGGATGAATGGATGGATGAATGGATGGATGGATAAGACGGATGGATAGATATGGGCCACAAAATTTCACTACTCATCAAATTACACTCTCCCTCTCAGATTAACCCATCCTTGAGAAATGTCGTCCTACACGAGTTTGGTTGGTCAATGAGACAAAAGAGAAGGAGATATTCTATAATCTTCCTCCCACTTTCACAAAGGAGGACACTAAAATTAAGCTTGCTACTTGGTATTTATTTAAATTGTTACTATTATGAATGATGGTAAAACTTTATAATGTTTTGTCCTCATGTGGGGACTGTTTGATAGTATGGTTCCACCAGGAGTACATGATCTGGCGACAGGCAGAATGAGACTGGTCTGTCTGCTATGCCAAGGGTCGCTTCGTCGCTTGCTTATGAAGCAGGCAGGAAGAGACAAAGTGCAGGAAAATGTGCTCGGTGGATCGTTCTCCGAAAACTGCCCGACTCAAATTCCTGACACCGGAAATGACTGCAGAGGAGCGTGCCAGTGACGAACACCCTCCAAGAGTGCCCACCTGCGCCCAATCAATGCGCTCCTCTCCACTCATTCACTCACTCTCTCCAATCCCAATCTAGTTATTCACCCGGTACATTTTACTCACAACTTTACTACCGGCTCCTGGACACCCACTTTTACTTTACTACTAAAACGTCCCACCAACCAACACCAGCACCACAACTTGAACTGGACTTACCAAGAACGGAAGCAAGCAAGGTGGGTATGCGTATGAGGTGCTCCTCACTTTATCCAAACGACCAGTCCAGTCCAACTTCATGGTGATCCAGACAAACTTTTCTCCCAACTGTAGTGGTGGTACAATGGTAGTACGTAAGTAGTATTGTTGTAAAAGTCATATAAATATATTACACTCCCTGCCTGGGAAAGTCGAAATTGGTGTGGTGTGGTGAGAGTCAATACCTGATATATACTCTTCTGACTTGATTCTGATACCTCTTCGCTCTGTCCAACCAAACCGACCCCAACTGCTTTATAGAGGAAATAAAAGAATGGTCACTCCTACTGTAATAAGCAATCAAATAAAATGCTACCTGTCTCACTTACTCCGTATTCTCCCACCAATCCATTCGGTGCATCTATTAATTACATTACCTCACCCTCAGTTAAACCCGAAATGGATCGATATATACCATTCCAAAATTCATTCAGAGTTTGATCAAAGAAAATATACTCACATTCACTTCCACAGATAGATCCAACTACACAATATCAATAATGTTTCACGAATGGCTTGGTGGATTAGCTTTCTGCGTTGCTCTTCAATTAGTGAAAATGCAATATGCAATGCACAGTGAACAGAACCAGACAGAGTGTGGACATCCTTCCGATCTTAATTTCAAATGAGTCGCACATGCACCAAATAACAGCATTGGAAGGAAAACAGGACCATTATTATATGGGACAAATGTCTAGGATTCAGAGACGCTCTCTATTTCAGAATCATTTATATCTAATTCGACTAAACCTCGATAAGATTTCTTTTATCGTTGATGCAAATTTTTTCGAGCCATAGTGATGATATTTGCAGGCAAGTCAGTCAAGTCATCAAAACCATGCATGGTGTGATATGAATGATATATATTACATGGTTTTGAATGATGAGGGAAAAGTGATTGAATCACTATTTTCTTTTCATTCTGTATGTATTTTGTTGATCGACCAAGCAATGTCTGTATAGTATTTTTACTATTGACGTGAGTAAAGTAACAAGCCAATGTGTGTGTGTGTGTGATCTGTGTACAATATTTGGTTTGAAGGGCGTGCAAAAAATCTTGAGAAGAAGGTTTTATTATTCTTGATCATCATCAATGCAGCGTTACGTAATTGAGTTTGTGTCGACATTACATACTCTGACGAAGCTCGATATGCTCTCATTTAAAATTAAACTGTTAAACTCAATATAAACGGGATTTAAATTCGCGTTGATATATCATCAAATTAGATCAAACTGATGGAAAGACCGTAGAGTGCATCAGTTTTCTTGGTGCATGCATATGCATCGAATCCTTCGTGATTTCTTGCATGCAAAACTCTTGACTTTGCACAAACTGCTCGAGTAAAGTAAATCGTTTAACGCCTGCTACATTATTTTGTACTACTTTGACTGCATAGAAGTTGCTGGGATCAAGAAAGTTCAACTGTTTTAGTCATTGTGGGGAAACACGGTTTAAAGTCATTTCAGAGTCTTTCGTGAAATTTTTCTGTGGATACACATCTCATCGCATCTCATCTCATTGCATATCGCATCGCATGAGCTGCAGAATCTGTTTTGAAAATCCACCGAAGAGATTGAGTGACGAGAAACAGATTTAGGGTCGACAGTCAGAATGCAAACTGTTTGATTTCTCGCCCATTGCATTGAGACTAATTGAATGCCATGCCAAGACGACAAAGAAATGGCAGCAAACGAACAGTGGATCGAGACAGGAAGATAGGAAAATAAATCAATCGAAACCCAAAGAAAGAAAGAAAAGTTGTTAACACCATCATTCAAATCCTCGAGTCTTGTCGCGTCCAGGAAAAGTGTGTATGATATTATTTTATTTTAGTACTATAGCCAGTTCCGTGTCACCCTTATTCAATGCAAGTGGTCTCCATACATAAAGGAATGCTAAATTAAGTAAGAAGGATAGGATACGAATAATTACATCGTGGCAGTAAAAAAATATATGGAAGAGGTTGTCTGAGACGCTTTTTCTTCCAACAATTCATTATAAAATAATCTTCCAATTATTGCGAATGACACAAATCGGCTAAACTGATGCTACTTGCACTGTGCATGGTGGTAGTATGGTGTGTTGGATTATTAGGAACAGGAAGGAAGGAAGTCCTCCTGCAGATGCTTTTTAGGTCTGGTCTTGTCCTCTGCATTGTACATATGTATTTGTACATGTTATAGTTGTGTATGTATCATTCATGCATGCATGGTCCAGCATCAATCATTTGCTGTTATTTATGCAAGCGACCCGGCCAAGAACACCAGCGTTATGTAAAGTGATCTGTACACACATGTTGTACATTCTCTATATTATCCATCTAACACGGGTAAGGAATGGTTTTATGATGGAACATGGGCGCACATGTCGAGCGGACATGGTGTAAAATCCACATTACCTGTACATTCATAAGACAGTGTGGTCCTTTCTTTCTGAACTTTTCTTCATGACTGAGTCCTCTTCGGATAATTTATTGTGGTGCAGTACCGGAAGTACGGAAGTCAACTTCTGCTATGGGTTCATAATAGTAAGGCACACTCTTCACTCGGACCGGTATGGTTTGGTTTAGTTATGGTGACTTTGGCTAGGCGGAAGAAAGGACGGAAGAAGAAGGGAGAGGACTTGATGCAAGGCTATAAAGCAGTAAATTGGAGGAAAGAAGGGGATGATTTCCGTGACATACTGGCAAGGTGTGTGCTTCCACTCACACATCCGATCCATCTATTTTGTCTTCAATTCTTCCACATTGCATACACGTTATTATCCCTTTATCTGTCTACACAATTCATTTATTCCGTCAGTTTGTCTTTATATCTATATATCCCTGAATTTCACTACCAAATAAGACCAAACCCGCAAGTTCAACTGTACGAATGGACATTCAATGCGAGGCGTAGGCGTAAGCAAAGTTAGTGAAGGGCAATCCTTATTAAAATGCATATGCTTTCCCATATTCACCACCGATTGTATTGTGAGTACATCGGCCATGGGGCTGTCAGGCAGGGCTACGTACGTACACGTACAAGACAGTTGGTTACTCCAGACATTTGAAACAGCCTTTACTTATGAAATGAATATTATGCTATATCTACGTATCTTGTACCTGTTTCATATAAATGATAACGAGTGAAGTAGTGAAGCATGAAAATGAAATAATAATGGCATGATGATACGGACCTACCATTCACTTACTCACTCCTTCATCCGTTGTTTCCTTCCTTCCAATAATGGGATGCGATATGTCGTCTACTGGTAAAAAATCACCTGCAGCCAATTGATTGCATGTGCTCTTGCAGTTTCCTGCAGTATCTGTATTCCAAATTTATTCTTAGAAATTTTTCGGCCAGGTGAGTTGAGTTTTAAATGGTTACATTACTGTCGTTGGTTTGCTGCTGGGTTGTTCATTACTTGACTACTTCCGTGCAATTCCTTTCGGCTTCCGGTAATTCTTGGACATGACTTCATAATCGATTTGAACACCGCATCAATGAAATTATGTAATATCTTACACAATCTTTAGTACAAAACTGAGTCATTTCCTTCTTATTTCTTCTGAATTTGAGATAGTGTCCTCCTAACTTGCTTCATAAATTCCATTTTACTTTTGCTTATTCCAATCTTTTGTCATACAGAAATGAGATAAAATATAAATGGTGTGTTAGCCGAATTATAACTAAACTCGTTGTTAATGCAGCATATAGACCTGAAATGGAGACTGTCATAAAATTCTGTACAGAATGATGACTTTTATTGCTTTTTACTAATGTAATGTTCTCGCGTATGTATTCTAGTTAATTTAATACGCTTAAATAGTATCAGGTTTACATTTTGTAGGATTTTTTAACAAGCACTAAACTATAATTTGCTTGTATCAATAATGAGCAGCATTCCTTGATAAAACTGAATATATGAAATGAATCGAATTTCACCATCATTTACTTCTAAAGCTCTTGCTTTTGTAATTGAAGAACTGATATAATTTTATGGTGGAATGAATCCCAAGTTTTTTTCAATTTAACCGGATATAGATATGCTGGACACATTGCAGAGTACATTTAGAAATTATGCACGAAATTCTCTATCGAAATCTCATATCGGATTAACCAAAGTCCTCAAAGCAAAGTCAATCTCTAATTGGAGAAATAAAAGCCGCATTAAATCGCCCACCAGTCATTATCTGATAATGTTTTTTTTTTAATTTTAGATATTCGTAGAAGAATTTTAGATTAGTTTAATATTTTATAGCAAATTAATGTTAATATTTAATGATATAGCTGTTTGTGAAAAATGAAGGGTTTCATCTTGCATTGATCTTCAAAAAAGCGTCGCAAGTGGAGACGAAGGAGAATGAATTGATGACTCGCATGCATACTTTAGTATAAGTTATTTAACTAAATTATTAAATTTATTTAAGGGTCATTGAATATTAATATACATTCGTGTCATTTTGTACGTACTTTTGCACTCTCAACACCAAAGTGTGGCCACCCAGACTTGTTTTATTTTATTACTGCATCTGCATTACAATTCTAAGCAGTTCCTTCACTTGTAATTATTGGACCTCCTGGTGATGAACAGCATTTTTACGATTAACAATCTTTTATGAATCATGCAAAGCACTTGTCGCACGGACGACTTATGTAATGTTTAGTGTCCGTTGTTGTTAACATTTGCGAAGTTGACTTATTTTTATGATTAGGTTTCTTTTCTTACTGAACGCGCAGAGCTGTCAATTTAAAACTCTGTTAATGGGAACTCAATTATTAGTCACCACAAGACAATAAGGTTTGCATTTCATACGAAATTTTATTCTACCATAATTTTTCACAGATTAACACAGATCCTTCATTTGAAAGTATCATAAACTTGCTTCCCTGGTATTGCAATAACACGGTCCACCCATAACATTTACCCCAAAGGGTGCCATTCACATTTCATATGTATGTAACATTGCGATACAGCCGGAATTGTTGGTCTCATCTTGTGCAGTTAATTAACAGGACAAATATTGCTACGAAACAAACATAACTTGAGATTTCTCAGTTAGACATTAAAGTAGCCACATGTGCAATGACAATCAATGACAATGATTTGCTGGACCTTTGAAAGTTTCAAGACAAGACGAAACAATTTGATTTCAAAATATGCTGAAGAAATCGAATCTGAATTATATATACAATTCATGCAGTGTACTTATAATTCCGTACTATCTCTTGAACGTATTATTATCCATGATGACCGTGTGTCATAGGGCCATACAGATGCAAAATCATAGAAACAAGTAAAATTGAAAATCTAAATGAATCTGGTGTTTATTTCCCGAAATCCATAACATGGACTGGAACGTTGCCGAAAACATATCTTATTACAGTTGGGAACCTCTGAATGCCTTCTCCTCTATAATTAAGATTTTGAAATAAGTCTACGTGTGTGGCTTGCTAGAGTTCACATTTATTAAAGGGGACAATTAGTATCTCCTACTTCCTTGGCTTCATTTAGAAAAGGAAGGTTTTGATCTCATCGTACAATACAAGTACAAGGGCACCACCAGTTCCACGGAGAACGTTGGAGAAAGCGCCCTTAAAGAATGCCTTGCCTCCTTCGGACTTGTAAATCTTAGCCCAGCAATCAAATGTGTTCTGTGACAAAAGTAAAAAAGTGAATTATATTTTAATTTCATATTGATATTCGTCTTTATTGTACTGTCGTGTGCACATACCTTGTAGAGTTTGTCAGCTCGTCCAGATTGCATCATCATACGCCCTAGGTAAAAAAGAATAAAATCCGTTAGTTTAACATGTGTTAAAATATGTCGTTAATATCCTCAGCCACTTACGTCGTACAGTGTCGAATGGATAACTGATGAAACCGGCAACAGTTGTTACGGTCTGAGCAATAGCCCTGAAAGAAAAGACATACTTTGAATAATGCTATTTTGCGTAGAGCAAAGGTCATTGACATGATGTAGTAAATAATTTAATTGTAGGATTCCATTTGCGCCACCAAGGAATATAGGTCACAGGTCGAAGATTGTTTAAAAGCGCGAATTTGTGGGACTTGGTATGGGTGTACTATCATTGCTTCAATATGGCAGAAAAATGTCTCGGAAACAAAGGAAAGAAAGAGGGTCTCGAGATGGTGCATATCAAAAGGGCTCGTCGTTTGGGTCGGTGGAACCATGTACTCCAAAGAAGGAACCATGGAGCCAAATAAGAATTCATGGGGATCCAAATCAAACTTCCAGTTTATGATAAGGATGGGCTGGGAAGTATTGGTTTGTTTGTTACCGTGAATATAAGTACCGGCTTTTTTTTAAATAAATAGTACATAAAATGTTAAATACCACGAGATGAGGAAAGGAGTATTCTTCGGGTCGGGAAGCATGCCCTTTGCAGTGTCGAAGAATCCGAAGTACGCCGCTCTGTAGATGATGATACCCTGCACAGATACTCCAAAACCTCTGTACAACCCAATCAATCCGTCGGACTTGTAGATCGAGCTAAGACAGTGGCCGAGACCGGTAAACTCCCGCCCACCAGCGACGGCAGCGGCACCAGGCTTGCCCGCTTTACCAACATCCGCAGCCAATCTGAAATAAATAACACAAAAAATAAGTTTTACGGCCTTTTGTATGAATTGGTACATTAACATATTCAGTAATAATATTCATCAAGCATACCGCGTACGGGCGAAGTCCAAAGGATAAACAAAACACAAGGACGTCGCTCCAGCAGCACCACCAGACGCTAAGTTACCGAGGAAATAGCGTCCGAATTGTTGATGTTTGTCAACTCCCCCCAAAAAGATCTGCTTGTACCTTTACAAAATTATACAACAGTTATAGTTCCCATTAGTGTATTCCAGACGCTGCATCCCACGTGCCCAGATTCATTCACTCACTTGTCCTTGAAGGCGAAGTTGAGCGCCTGGGTCGGGAAGTACCGAATCACATTGGCCAAGTTACCACGCCAGAATGCAGTGAAACCTTGCTCCTTAGGGATGCGGACAAAGCAGTCAATAATACCTATTCAAACAAATAAACAGTGTCATACCAAAATGGCTCGTCCATCCATAAATTAATATCATAATTCATAATAATTTGAAGTATTCTCTAATAACACAAAAAAGCGTGTCAACCAACAACTAACTCTGTAGTAGCTCGTGAAAACCTCAAAAGTAAAATTGAAAGGGGTTCAAAAGTATTTATAGCACATACTACTGAGCACTTGCCAATAAGTATTCTATATAGTCAATCGAGGAAAGTACAAGCTGGCTCATTCCGCGCTTGCTCATCACCTCTTCGTCCATACTAACATTACTACTGCAAAATTCATGAGCTAGCCCAAATATCATCGAATTTAGGTTACAAGACCAAGTCCAAATGCGCTCAGGAAAAGTTCCAATAAACAACTTGAAGCATGGCATTGGCATATAGCATGTACCTTTTGTAAGATTGAAGCCACTCTATTCCATTTATTGATTTAATTAATTATTCTCCATATCATGTTATGCATACCTTTGTATCTCTGATCCGCAGAAATCTGTTTAGATACATGTTGGACTTGAAGTAGCAATTTGACTCGCTCAATGGGGGCGACAGCCGTCTTGGAGATGGCAGCTGAGATTCCTCCAGCCAGAAAATCCTTCATAAAGGACATGGGATCCGTGATTCCCATCTTGATAGATTTTTAGTTCTTCTATAAACCAAAAGAATTTCAATATTTTAATCAATTTACTAATCATTCACATCAAAAATCATGCACTGTGCAAAAAAACCCGTGTGCCTCAATCAATACCACCATCCACCAGGCCAGCAACCTATAGACAAAGCCGCCATGTTTCATCGGTGAGGACGTGGCTAAGTGTTTATAAAACGCCGAACTTTTTTTCCACCCACCCTCCAACCCAAAACTAAAGTGGGTGTAATAATGTTTGACCCGCCACACCCCAAACTTCCCTTGTTTTTAAGTTATAAAAATGATAATAAATTTGAACCTTACCCGAGCAGAGAGGGTCAAATATAGAGAGAGGAGAGCAGCAGTAGAGGAGATGGCAGCAGATCAGAGCAGTCCTTCCTTCCTTCTCCGATGGAATACGGCAACGGAATGAACGAGTTCTTCATTCTGCCACTCCCAACCCTACATAGTAAGTCCATACATCTATCTACCGGCGTGCGGCTGACTGTTTTGAGGTAAAATCATCCCATTCATTCAGCCACTAAACATTGTAAACATTTTAACCATCCTACCCATAGCTATCCCACTCTTTATTTTATGTCTTCTACCCTTCTCATCTCTTATCCATCTCTTTACTCCACCAGAGATGGATTCAGGAAAGCTACCAGTTGGGTAGAGGTAGGAAGGAGGGTGGACGGTGAGCAGATTTTAGTTTCTCTTATCCCCCCGGGTAGAAGATGATTCTGTATCGTTGGGGTCGGGTCGGGGGGTTGATGTGGAATATGAGGCAGGGGTGCAACTGGTCTGTTCTAGTGGGGACGATGATGAGGTCTATGACGATATATGAGATTGGCAGAGAGTGTCAAGTCTCGTGATGAAGAGGTTTTGCCAACACACACATGGCATGGCATGTGCATGTAAGTTTCAGCTCCTCGTGTGTTGAATATAACAAGTGACAACCTTTGCTCTTAGTATTGCTAAAATTATGCAACCGTGTGAAGGTCTTTTTTATTAACGATGCATAATAGCAAATGGGGGGGATAAGGCAACTCATATGCTTTCTTTTTCCGGCTCATACAGTTTCAAAATGTATGTTTGATCCCATTTTTAGCTGGCGTAGCTCCTCGATGAGGATGGTTTTTCTGTCTTGCTCTTTCATGGCTTTGGTGCATTTATAGCGTTCCTTTAAAAGTCGATGTCAGTGTCACGTACCGTGTTCATTTCACCCAGTTTAGTTCCCGTACATCATTCTGGTGCATGTATTGCATCCCGGTAATAAATCGCAATACGAGAGACAAGAGATTCAAGGATTCAATGCAGTCACTAGCAAGCAACGTGACAAAACAATTGACATGCAATCTACATTCTTTCAGACACGTAAATTTTGGTGTCCGTCTTGGTGTAATTATTGCTCTTCCATCAATTTGAATAATATTCCTGTAAAATTAAGTTTATTAAAAGTTGTACCTAGTTAGTTATGGTGATGTGATGGGCCGAAAATGGGACATGGACATGTAAAATATTCAATGCCAAAAATGTAGACTTGCACTTTGTTCATTGATGATAAAGGTTTTAGTGGTCTTGTATAATACGTAACAGCCCATAACCAACCAACCAACCATAGCATGCATGCACCTTTATTTTAAGTTATGCAATGTGTCAGATTTACATATGATTAAAGATTGATACACTAACAACTGATGGACAGAGGGGGTTTGATTGATTTGTCTTTAATCAGAGGTCATTCAATGTTCTCTCATTCCCATCAATGGAATTGATATATATTTCAATTTCTTCATTTCAAGACAAAACTCAAATACATACTACTACTACATGTCATTTCAAGACATACATGATTATCTGGTGCTTATACTACTGTACTCACGCACGATATTATTTGTAACATTGGCAAACACATTCACAGATTTTGTTACGTTAAACCAAACCCAGGAGAACTACACCTAAACTAAAATAATTAACTAACCAACGCTAAACTTTACTACACTCGTGGTAAAAAAACTAGTCCACACTGCATCATAACTAACGTCACCCAAATATATTTTAACCGCACAGACATTACATACATAATATCGTAATATCATAGTAGTACAGCTATATATGACACCACGCCATATAAGTAATAGTACTACAGACATCATCCTCATCAGATCAGAGAGAGTGTAGACAGACAGACATTAGACAGTCGTATTAATAATGATACGTATCAAAATGCAAGAGTGATTATAAATCCTTTGAACTTTGAGTTTCAGCAGGTAAATGAGATTTACCATTGGTTATACACTTTAATCACGTATGTATTGGTTGATTATTCGATTCACAATAGAGAATATATAAGGTAGCTGGGTATAGTATTTAACATCACTGGCTTCATATTTAAATGCCATCACATTAAAACTCGATCATCGTCTCTACTATATCACCAACACTTGTCTATACTTTCTCCAATGGAATTCTTTTAACAACTATTTTGTAATGCTGATTGATGAATGATTGATTGATTCTCACAACAAAGTAGTTAAAAGATTTGTAAATCTTGAACAACGATATTCTCCCAAAAATAAATACTTTTAACATAGATTAGAGAGACATACATGGGTAATTATTAATGTTATATAGAGACATACACACTCGCAGGCCTGAATTAATTGACCTCTTGATTGATATGACACAAGAGTTTGAAGTGGTATGTCTTTTTATAAGTAGTCATGTAAACTATTTGACAATATCAGAATTAACATCACAATTTTTCATAACATTTCCTGGATATATAAATTTTGTTAACAACTATTGTAACATGTACAAATTAATTGCAACATGCCAAACTTATCAACTATTATGTAACTCTTCATTCGTATCGGTAGTAAAGCTTATAATTATTATTATTATTTGATAATGGCATAAGCTCAAGGCCAGCAAGCTAGCATACATACTCTACTGTCGACGTTTTTATTTTTATTGATATAGGGAGAACCCGTTTGAAAAAATATAATAGCCGACCGAACCTTATTATAGTTTCATTGATATTTTTAATGTAAAATGCGGTAAAATAACGGCAGTGAATACCTTTACTTCGTGTTCCAACAAGAAACAGAAGATCACGGGTTAGAGTTGTAAATTGCTAACTACTGTTGTACATATTTTCATCCTCAATTGAACGTGGAATGTCAAATATTTCGGCAAACAATGGTGGCACGCATACTAGTTTGTTCCAGTGTTGACGGAACCAATCCAATATCTCGCCGTGGGCAGTTCCAATCCTTCGAAGATCGTTCAAAATGGATGAAGTTTCATATTTGTTCAGAGAGTCCAGAATTTGGGTTTGCGAGTGAGTCAACACAACTGCGGAATGATTGGTGAGAGACGGGCGTTGAGGGGACAATAAAGATGCTCCAGATAATAATGCCAACTCGGAATTCGTCCACTTGGAAATTTTTGACCACAATGAGAACAAGGAAGAAGTGAATTCATTCTGAAATAAATTATTTTCTTAGAATTGTCGTCAAATGTACTTTCGGCATAGCAAGATAAGTTGTATTTCAAAACGAGTATTTGAATTCGAATCGTCTAGTACTTGAAAACAATTAAACCTGGTAGCGAGAGGGAATTGAGCATTCCTACAACTTATTCAAGTGCCTTTATGTTTATACCTCGTAGACAATGTCGAGGTGCTTCCGATTCAAGGTTAGTCCATCTGATAGTGTCAAGGACTCCTTCATGGTCATTGGAGCAACATATATTGCCCAAATTTCGAAAAATCCCGTTTTTATCAATATAAGCTGATCATCCTGTGGCAATGATGTGAATCCCTGAAATTCCAAAGAAATATTAGAATTTTATCAGTTTTATCAGGATTCTCTGGAGCACGAAGTTAAACGTTTATTTCCATCAAGTATTACATTCCATGCTAATGAAAGTATATTATTATTTTTTAAACTAAAATACCGGTATCCTCTTGGCAAATTCCACCACACTTTGTATAGATATAAGCATTTCCCTTGATAAGGCTGAGAAGAGAGAAACTCGTATTGTTTCTGTATGTTC
This sequence comes from Folsomia inoculata, assembly GCA_034695825.1. Lineage (NCBI taxonomy): Eukaryota > Metazoa > Arthropoda > Collembola > Entomobryomorpha > Isotomidae > Folsomia > Folsomia inoculata. The sequence continues at coordinate 7,734 of JAQIWQ010000098.1, read as the reverse complement.
TTTTAGATCCTGAAACATTTACATTTGAGAGAAATTTATTTAAAAAAGATAAGAAAGTTGTTTTCTCAACTTACCAAAGTAAGCTTTCTTTGAGTGACATCCCGGACTTTCTCCTGAGTATAAATGCAATGTGCAAGATGTGTCTGTGTAACTAATCCGGCTAATGGGCACAATGTGGATGGAAATGTGGTCGAGACGTTCCCATTATGCTCTGATCCAACGCTAACTGTAGACGGACTGGCATTTACACTGCTTCCAACTGCACCCGAAACTTCAGACGAGCAATTAGATCCAGGTGATGCTCCATCGAATGAAGATTGGTCTGCTTCTGCGGATGTTATTACCTCTCGAGAGCGCTTTGGAACACGACCATACCTCACAGCTGCCACACAAAATGTATTTTACTTTTTCAGATGAACAAATCATGAATTATACATTACATAACAATCTACTCACAATCTCGGGACATTCCAACGGCCAGGCACTTTTTAAACCGGCAATATTGACATCGATTCCTATTTAAGCGAATCACGAGGCATTTTCCATCCCTCAAGCACCTACATGAATAAGTAGATAAATTCAAAATTGGTAAGCCCTTATCGTTAAAATGTGGTGCTACCTGTATTCAATCTGCTTCTGGATGCTTCTCCTGAAAAATCCTTTACAACCCTCGCATGAAGTGACCTATAAACCATCGAGAATTAATTTAACCATGGTGGAATTAATTATATCAAACTGACCCCGTAGTGGTATCCTGACGCTTTGTCACCACACACCCGGCATGGATGGAAGGATTTGTTGTTGGAATCAGCAAAAACACCTTCTGAAATTAATTAAAATTAATTCAAGAGTTAAAAATAGAAAGGAAAAGCCGGGATATGAAAATAAAAAGTTGTTTTTGATGAGTGTACAGTTAGTTGGAGTAACCTGTTTTCGGTTAGTTAATCAGTACCGAGATCAACACACCTTAATAGCTAAACGGCGTGGTAAATAATTAATTGGTAAACGGTGTTTTCTCGTCGTTCAATGCACCTTGCTTCATTCTCGGCAGAAGAGATACGCTGAATTATTTTTCATACATTGCCTACGGATGAAAATAGATGATACGCAATGTAACTGACCTATAATGGCTTTCATTAAAAATACACTCATAATCGTAAGCCAAGTAAGTGGAAGTGACAAATACAACGGGAAAAGTCACGTCCAACATTTAATCTCTTTAAAAAAGGAAAGCACATCTGAACGATATTCAGATATAAGAGTTTCATATCACAAATCAATACCTTCACGGTATTATTATTAACCAATCATGAAGCTTAAATTTTACAAATGTGTAATCAATTGCATTGTTGCATCCTTCCACAAGAAACTACTATGCTAAGTAAAAACCAAAGAAGATGATTTCATGAACGATTCAAGGAAAATACGCATAGCAAGCCACATAATTGTTAACCACTATCCGACTCTTTTTCTTTACATCATGCAATGTAACGGGGTAAGTTAGATAGGAAACAACTGTTATCTTATAATGTCTTCTTGTTTGAAAAAACCTTCTTCATCCGGATCTCTGGTTTTTATCGCAACGTGCAGACAGAATGACGATTCGGAAAAACTGTAACAACAGAGCTAGCGTTGCATGACATGGGAAATGAAGACAAGTCGTGCAATTTCTGTCCAATTCATAGGACAGAATTAATGCCCTCTTAAGAATGAATTGCATTACTGTCAATAAGAAATCAGATATTTCCAGATCCAATCAGCCGTGATTATATAATGATCGTTTCATTAAATCACGGTAAATATATTGGCAGCTGGAGTGGGTGGGGCACTTTATATTATTACATGATAGCAAAACAATCAGTCTTTTCTGGAAATTGTACAATTTGCAGAAAAAGATTCATGAGTATGCGGAAGATGATTATTACCAGTTGAGCCAGGCCCGATGATTTAGTAGGATCCCATGAATTGGAAACAGTTAGGGGATGATATGTGGAATGAATAAAGAGATACCGTGGTCAGGACTTCAAATTATGTTGGGTCGTTGAGGGCAAATGAAGTATGGATCCTCGTGGGTGTGGTGGACGCATGCCAACCATGTGAGGTATGTGAGATGTGCACATAATTTTAATTCTGTCCAACTATATCGACTTGTAGGGTAGTCCCATACTACAGTACTGCAGAATTCTATTGTGTAGAGAACACTACACTTTGCAAGAGTAATTGCCATTTGACTAGCAATCAAGGGAGATATGACGGAACTTGACTGAATTATGCAACACATGTAAATCTAAACTTGCGATTAGTTGTCTTCCTTATCCTAAAAGCATTCATGCATGTATTCACTGTGGTTAGAGATATGCATAATGTATGGTGGTCCGAGTTTGTAAATCCGGGCATGAATGAGTGGGAAGGATTAATTCCAAGTTTCAGGTTTGGCCACTCCATATTTGCATAAAATTTGAGCAAAAGACATGTCAGACATTGACCTTACACTTTCTATATACAAATGCAAATACAGAGATGATAACAATTGCAGTTTGGGACATTTCACAGACTTACGACGACACTTAATGGAAATTTCTATCACAATCATTACAAAGTCAGGTATGGGAAAGGGAAAAAGTAATAATATTTTGGATTTGCATGCACATAAATTAGGACGAATGGCCAAAACCAACCAACCACACAACCATTTTCTCAACTAAGGAAGTACCACATTTTTCGGTCACCAAACTCATAAATGGAAATATCGCACAAGTATACATCTCACCCACAATAAGCTTATGACAGATGCCGAATCAAGATGAATAATGAATGCGTATTGAATTGATCGGCAGTCAATACAATTTTAATCTCTGACTGAGCACCTTCACCCCCTTCTCCTGGAATATCAAATCTCAACCCAACCACCCTTTTCGAGAAAAGTGTTTGATAACCATCGCATAAGACCCATCGATTGTCACATTATCATCATCCGACGTGGGGCTTTAACTTTTAACTTCCGATGCTTATATACACGCATATTATACACTCGATCATAACAACTCTGAAAGGTGAACAGAGGAGTTTCAACCCTTTGTTTCTACGCAATTTGCCAGAATTTTAAATGAGAAAGGACTCAAATTCGCTGGATTAAGGATAGTTTTGCACAATGCATCTAGAACAATGCTGTGCTGAACTGCTGGAGCAAAGACTTGACTCATGCAAAATAAGTCTTTCCGTTTCCTTTCCATACCTACCTGTGAGGCACTACTGACAAAGGTGTCTACATACATGGCATGTCGCCATTTTCAATGCATACACTATAGGAAACACGTCTCTCAAAGAATTGCACAAGTTGTGGAATGCATTATCTGAGGAGGGACATGGAGACGTCGTAAGCCCCTCTCTCAGAACCTAAACTTGTTATAATCTTATAATATAATATAGCTTCAAAAATCTATGCAGTGTCGACATGACTTAATATCGACTCCAGTCCTGTGTAAATTTAGTGAAATATTAGTGCGTGGTGAGTGCTTAGTGAGTACTATTTATCGGTAGCATTAAGACAATCCGACAAAGGTCGGAACATTATGGGTGATAAGCTATTGTATATTTCGTAGGTGTATGCATGGATTCATAATGAAACTTGGAGAGCGTTCTTTGACAATAATATACAGAATTTCCAGAAACAAACTGGTAAAGTATGGGTTCGTTGGCCTAAAGCGATCACCAATAATTAAATTCATTCATCATTCACGTTGTTTTTCACTGGCACAACAGTCATCAATTCCCATAAGTTAATTTCTGTGAATGTAAAGAGCTAGAGATAAGCTTTGTGTGTTATATCCATTGGATCCTCTTTAGCGTCTCCAGTTCTAGTTATTCTCCAGCCCAGTGCCACCAAAGCCAGCATAAGATCCACAACGAATACTGGCCACTCCACCTCGATCCGAGCAGACTTTCTTGGCTTAAACTTGGTTCTCATCTTCTATATATTACATCAACAAAACCTTGAGAAGCAGGTCGACGACCGAGCGATGGTCTTAATATTCTTCTTCTGGGGTATAACTTCCAATGCCGGAAAACAACTCTACAAGCCTTCGGTAGTTTCTTTCACTGCATGCATAATGCACGCATGCAAACAAGTGTAGCTTCTTATTGGCATTTATTTAATTTGATTGCACCCCAATAGGTAGATGCTCAACTAGTGGGGAAAGTAACCGGATAAAAAAAGCTATGCCCCCTTGAAATGTAAGCGTCCTTCGCTTTAATACAATTCATGTACTACTGGTACAACGCAGGGGTCCCTTGTGTAATGGACTATGGAAAGAGTTCAACCACTTATTGTCTAGCAGGTACTCCGATCCAACCTTTAATGTATGTAGTAGTAGCAATAACTAACCCTAACTTTTAAAAGTAAAATACACAATGCGTAGACTTTGCAAGTTTGTATTGGACCGGAGATGAGTAACCCGGAAGAGGATTTTGTGGGTTGTCGGTGCGATGGTAAGCTTGTTAGCTATTTGGCATTACTTTACACAAAGGGAATGAATGCTGGAGCTGGAAAATAAAGTCACTCACAATAAACCTCCAATCCATCCTGCTAGCCAGGCCAAGCCAAAGGACCTTCAAAGTCCTTTGACCCAAGAAGTCTCACTAATATTGTCTTTCCATCATAATATCCATCATCCAATCCAGGAGGCCTTTATTCCTTTCCTTCCTGGGTTTATGCACCCTAGTACACACAAACAGAACGTTCCAGCAACAACTTTGAATCTCACCAAACCTTTTGAGGTTTGCCATCCACGTTCCTGTTATGCTCTTGCATTGTATCTTTGTGTAATGAATCTCATAAAAAGTAGCCCAAACAAAAGTAGTAGTAGTCGTATTGTAAATAATAATAAGACATTGTTGCGGCTGAATGATATGCAAACTGTCAAAGCTTTGATATTGATGACAATAGAGAAGATGTACAGTTGGGGTAAATTATTCTTTAAGCGTTGCATTACATGACAGTTAAAAGATGGGAAAGTGATGAGGATACAGTACATGAGTAACTGAACTATCTGTAATGTAGTGTAGTGAGTGAGTGAGTAGTGATGATTATGATGATGATGCATTGTTGTGTTGTGGGAACGGATGATGGTCAGCAAAAAAGAAGAACCGGTGCCGTAGCAAAAAGTGGTGAGCGAGGTGATGGTGGTTAGCGTTTAGTTTTATTTTAACGGGATTTCATCTCAAGGCCAGTACCGGCACAACATCTTGAGCTCTTTTAGTTGAATGACCCTTCTTTATGCTTCCTTAATACTTGTACTTTTCTCCATTTGTGTGCCAATCATTGCAAACCAGCTGCAGCCACACCCTTATTCCCCTATACCCTACCCCTTCTCAGACATTCAACATTATGATGCCCCCAGATCCACTATGATGATGACAACTAAACATTAAGTATGGACCCTGTGAATACATCCAGAGTAAACAGATGAGAAATATGCATCCCTCGAAATCTACATTCAAAGTAAGTTAACAGCTAAAAATGAGACAATAGGAAATGGAATGCACTTGTTTGCAATAAATTCCCACTTCACAGCAGGAAGGTTGTGTTTCGTTGTCTCACAGCATGTAGCCATAGTATACTAGGTAGATGTGTTGCATCCACAAAAAGTAGATGCAACAGTAGGATTAATGCTCAATTAAGCAATTTGTAAAGAGTGATTTCCTCTCATTCATTTTGTGAACGGTAAATTCATCAACACCGCTAAATGAATTTTTATGGGCTGCGTTGAAGGCAAAGAGCTTTTATGAACGGTGCATGTAGTGCATAATAGTGTAGTCCTTCTTCTTGGTTTGCCAATGCAATGCCAATGTAGTGTGGTGTGGTTGAATGACCGTTGTCATCATCATCTCTGCTGAACATGAGCTGTTTAATCTTGTTTCCTCTCTTTGGATTTATTTCCTAATCCAATCCAGTATAAATAACGTTACTCTCTCAACACATCGTAACGTCCATTGAATATAAAATCGGAAATTATTACGATACCCTATATACTATAGTATAGAAGAAAGTAATAGTTGTAGCAGTAAAAAATGTAGAAAAACAACATTTCTATGAATATATTGCAGTAATTATTTGACAAATAATATGATCTGCTGTCTTAATTTGATATGGTCTCCACACTTCTGTCTGTATAATGCATATGCACGGTGGGTTGGTGACACTTGCACGAGTTATGAGAAGGATTACTTGTTGCATTGTTTTCACTGTAAATCTATCATCATCACCCAATATTATTGGGCCAATAACATGTGCATACTTTTTGGATAGATTTACAAAGATATACAGAAAGATGAAGCTTATCACATTTTTGAGACATGATGATGCCCATGATGCAGTGACAACAAATTAATAAGACCGCATATCAACACACAGCTTACGAAGCCTTTACGAAGTCAAGTCAGTAGATCTCGGGTTTCACTAACTTTGACTTGCGTCCATATTATTACACGTATTGCTTATTACTACTATTTTCATTCGACGCACAACTGTCATGACAGTGGTCATTGAACCAAACCACGCAACGTCCCTATGAACAATATTTAATTCAGTTCCAATGACCTTCTTCCATTAAGTCTAATAAATACTTCCATATGTACTCCATGTGCGAAACATTTAAATATATGTACTCATATCCAATTGTAAAATGATGCCAAATAGTGTTGGTTAGTATAGTGCATGATTGGTATCAAATTTCTCCTAATCAGCTTTTCAATTTCTTACCTTTCTTAAGAGAGTTTCCGTTTGCATTGACATGTGTGCTGCTTGTTAATTTATTCCCATTTTTCTCTAATTTTGAAGAATCGTCTCCTTGTTTGGATGAAGTGACGCACTTAGTCGTAGGGGAAGGACTGCTATCGAGTTTTGATGATGAGGATATCGTGGAAGATGCTACACTTTCCGGAACAAGGTCCGTGGACATCACTTCCGGGTTTTCAGGTTCAACTTTAACTCTTGCCGTACTGTCTGCAGAACTTGCCGGCTCCATTCCTTCTCCACCGCTACCACTGCTACCACCCCCACCATCACCACCACCACTGCTCGAGTCCATTGCTGAAGGACTGCTGAAGGACTCGAATAAATCTTCCGTGGTCCCATCGTCACAAAAGCTCAACTCAAAGTCAAAATTATTCGAGGGAAGTGTAAGTCCAGAGCTACTTGGTGCAGTGGAACTAGAAGATTCTACTTTGAACATGTTAGAATCAGGACTAGTCCAATAATCTGCATCAAGGAAATGAATAAGTCCACGTTTTTAATCATTTCAATATAAATTTATAACAAAGCTAATTCAATATATACCAGGACAAGTCATTATTTCAGTATTTTTCTAACGTGGGGAACGGTGGTGAATGATTATAAATCCAGACATACATATACGCGTGGGTTACGGAAATGCATTATATTATATGCTGTAATATTATATTAAAGAATAGATTTGTTCCTTTGAATATAGAATTGTAGATATTAAGATGAAATACGCATATATTATGGCTAAAAACGTGAAAGATAAGGAAACAATTCTCATATATTATGTTACGTGCTTAATACTATATTCTCACTCTTGTCAAAATATTTCAATTTCAAACTATCTCAACTTTCTGTGTACCTTCTTTCGAAGGAAACACTGTTCAATATTGAACTATTTTAAGTATTTTTTTTGTAATTACAAGGATATCCAAATTTAAATGCCTCCTTCT
>JAQIWQ010000097.1:0-26668 GCA_034695825.1 Folsomia inoculata | reverse complement strand
TTGCTGTCAAATTTGTCTAACCGATGTATGTCCACATTGGTGGCAAGGCCAAGGGGCACAAATTCTGGCATGGAAAAAGTTGTACAGTCTCAATTGGACAAGATTTGTTCCGAACAAGGTCATAAACTTTATGCCGTGGCGAAGGAAATCATGAGATTTCAACAGGATGCCAATGACATTTTGACTTTAACGGAAGGAGGTTAGTACAGTACCCACAGTTTGTAGAGGTTAGGTCATTATAGTTAAAAGGACAATGCAATTTTCAGAAGCAAAGAACGATAAGGAACTACAGGCAATGGCAGAAAAAGATTTGGCAGTATTGCAAGATCAAATTCAGTCACTGAGAACAATGGTTGGTTTTTCAAAACAAATGTCATGAAATTCACAACTCGTGCATAAAATTAATATGCATGCAGTTCCTCAACGAACTTGTGGATGGTTACCGGTTGGACCCAGTTTATGCCAAATGTCACGAAGTCCTGTTGGAAGTTTCACCAGGGGTAGGAGGACAAGAAGCGATGCTATTTAGTCAAGAGTTACTCAGCTTGTATTCCAACTTTGCTACATATAAGCAATGGGGTTATTCAATTGTTCATCATGATTTGAGTGAAATTGGTAATTTGCATAAAAATAACAGTTGACAGTAGTAATTAATTTCATGATGCTACGACGGTCTTCCTTATATATCAATCAGGAGGTCTACGACATGGCAGCATTCTCATCAATTCGCCACAGGCGTACAAAATTTTAAGCTTGGAATCTGGAGTGCATCGTGTCCAAAGAGTACCCAAGACTGAAAAAGCTGGTCGTATTCACACGAGTACGAGTACAGTATCAATCCTCCCAACGATAGACGATGTGGATATAACTGTGGATGACAACGACTTGAAAATAGAGACGAGACGTTCGTCTGGAGCAGGTGGTCAACATGTTAATACCACAGATTCAGCTGTCCGAATATACCATGTGAGAAAATTCATGTCTGAATGTCAATGAATGAATGATAACACCACCACCATAACTGATATGTACTAATGTATGTACTGATATTATCTTTCCGCCAGATACCATCTGGAATTGTGGTTGATTGCCAAACGGAGCGTTCTCAAATTCGGAATAGGACTTCCGCACTGAAAATGCTGAAAAGCAAGCTATACAAGATTGAAAGTGAAAAGAACTTAAAATTGTGTAAAGATTTGAGAAAAATGCAGATAGGTTTAGGAGAACGGTCAGATAAAATACGAACCTACAATTATCAACAAGATCGTGTCACAGATCACAGGTAATATTTATGCAATAATATTTATGTAAAGAAATTGATGTAATAATGATAATAATAATTCTATCTTATTAATTCTATCACAGGTATGGTTATAGCATTCATAATGTGCAAGGAGTACTAGAAGGGGGTTCTGTATTTGATGATTTCCTAACAGAAATTAAGTCTAAAGAAGTAGATCGAGTATTGAATTTGTTATAGGCTACATATATAGAGCTTTATTCAATTATTTGGTTTGATTGTCTATTTCATCCTAGATTAACACGGGGTAAAGTCGCCAGCAACTTTTATAATCGCTAATATAGGATGAAATACGGTTAAAATTACTTTTTATTAGGAAATAGGAATCTAAGACGCTTTATTATGTTTCTAAATAATAAATCAGGCCGACTATTGTTATGTCACTTGTTCACCGTGATTGTAATTTCAGAGTCCTCTTCGTCAATCTTTTCTTCTGCGTCATCTGCGGGTGATGCTGCAATGCAATTACAGTTTTTTTAATTAGTACAATAATAATTATACCTCAATTTGGAAAATTGCAGGCAGTTATTTAGGCAGTTGCAAGCTTTAATTAGCGTTAATTACCGGGCAGCATACTTTGATACCAGTCCCTGTTCTCTTCTAACATATCCAGAATGTCTTGGGCGTCTGGATCTAATAATATTAGATCATAGTAATTACATGCACATCCAATCTTTTTATGTCCACATAACTTACGGACTAAATCCGCCCACGTTTCCCATAATGGATGGACAATAAAGTCGATGAATCCAACCTGGAGGTAACAATTAGACATAAGCATACAATTTAGTACAAAATTGTCATATGTCAATTGTAGGACAAATGAACCTACCTGGGACTTTTCGATGGATGGGTTCTGCAATTAAACGATTTATTAATAGTTAATCTGTTAACAATTATATTCTAAATAAGAGTATACCTGTCTGTCGCACATTGCGGATATGTCTGAAATATGATAAACGAAAGGTCATTCTTTCATTCAAATAACAAAATTGTTTAACACCATTCATTACCTAGACCCTGTTCTCTCTCCTTGTCCTATATTATAATATACAACAAAATAATTGTTATTATCAAATCTACAACATTGTATATTCATAAATAACTTTTCTTACCCCTTGAATGAAGAATTCCTCCATAATTCTATAAAATTCAAGAGTTATGAAATATGTTACAAAATATGCATAGAAAGTCATTAGCGTTATAAATACCACAGTAAATTGCATACCTATCTACCCATTTCCTATACAGGTCTAAAGGTTTTGTTGGGTTGCTTAAATAGACAAAGACATACACAAATCAACCCCCGAAACCTCATCTCATTAAAATAATTGGCAACTATTAATTTTGCCATACCTTAAATCAGCGCAGTGCACCATATTTTGAAGGACCTGAGTAAGATGCATTTTCAATTCGGTTCATAAATGATCCAGCATAAAATGATAACTACCTGAATTCTATCCGTGTAATTATCAAGCAGAAGCACCCCTGATCCAGCCACCTTTTAAAATAGCGAAATACAACATTAAATCATATTGCAAACAAATTGATCTTAGTGCAACCGACCTTTTTAGTCTCAACCATGGTTTTAAGATCGGCGAGTAAGCTCATGTGTTTGCCTAAAATTAAAATGAAGCAATTATCACATTGTTAGCATAACTTAAACCATATTCTTACTCATATCAGTAGCGAGGACCTGCAATTAAACAAAACGCAATTTTATGAAGGGTATGAAAATATATCCAATCTTTGTCATTATAAAATGTATTACCATGTCTATGACCATTTTTCTAAGCGTAGTTCTTTGTTTTTTGGATAACGTGTTGAGAATATCTGTCATCAAAATGAATACCGAAACATGAATAAGCACACGCCATTAAGTAAATATGTAATCATAATGATAGCGTTCATTTGTAAAGATAACTCACCCATCTCTGGGTTCGAAAGAAGTTTAAATGCCACCTATTAAGGATTTAATATGTCCTTATTATACTGTTTTGTAATAGATAACATAACTTTACAATACTTACTGCCAAGTGGTGGTTTTCCAAGACAGACTCGTCATTGTACATAAGTGCCAAATCCGAGCTCGAGTTAACCAAAAATTGGTTTGTAAGTCCTGAAATTTAAGTGGTATTGAAATTAAGAATCATTTCTCCTATTTTCTAAGATGCCTAGTTTACTAATTACTACATAGAATCAAACCTGGGTGATCCGTGTCGTGTATAGCTGCGGCGAAAATGGCTGACAAAATCTCAAGATTGGTAAAAACGGATTCCAATGCAGGGGAAAGAAGGAGAACATGAGTTGATTGAGTTACATCCGCAGCGTGGCAACTATTGTGGTACTGCACTTCTCGTACGTATGAATCTTCAAGCGTTAGAAGAAAGTTTACAAGCGTTTTTGTCGGGATTTTGAATGTCTTTTGTAGCTCACGTTCCTACAAATGAAAAATGAAAGTACATATAGAATTGGGAACATATTTCTGTCATTCATAATTACCCGAAAAATTGTGTAGGTAACTGCCGTAAGCGGATGATGATTACTTAAATCACTCAAGCGGAATATATCTAGACCCCATCGATCTACATCTTCCAATAACTGTTAACATAAAAAACACTTGTAAAATTTCATTCAAAATTGTATAGCATTCTCATTCTTACAACTGCTAGTTCACTTTCGTGCTCAGTCTCGACTCCAAATCTCGGTATTTTGTCAGTACTTCCAAGGGATTGCGTATGTGCTAAGATACGACTTCGTGGCGATGCTCCTTCAATCTGCGACATCAATCTTCCATCTGCGTTCTAACATACGATACATCATTAGTTTGTGGCTCTCAAAAATCACAGACTTGGTCAATACCCTTGTCATCCCTGACCCCGTAGTTGGAGATGAGGGCTCATCTCCTTCTTCATCTTCGTCATCGACACGTAATGAGGGGATGTCCAGTTCTTGGTTTTTATCTAAATAAGCCATTACAACATATAACATGGATTAGGTTGGGATATGTGACCTTGGAGTAGCATTCATGAGATCATTCTTAACTAGACATGATGAGAATCATTAAGTTGTTAACTTGTTATGTCGTACCAACAAAAGTTGAAATGTCTTACCCACGAATGTTGAAAAGATGTACTCGGAAATCTGATTGCCTGATTTGCTCGACTCGCTGAAAAAATTTCGACCGAAATGAATTGAAAGAGATTGTAAACCAGTCTAATCGACTGAATGCTATTTACACTTAAATAAAGGTAAATTGAAATTGAAATTGAATTTTAGCAAAGATTGGAAATCTGATTTGGATAATTTCCAACTAATATTAATTAACTTACGAAAAATGGCTAAGTTCCTTGTTGAGCATGCGTTTAAATTTCGAAGTAGCCATATCCGACACGCTCCCTGAAAGCAAACAAAGTAAATTGCTTTCAGATTAGTGTCAGATAACGAACGGCTTCACTAAAGCATAAAAACTTACGGTGTGTCTGTATAGTTTCCAGTTGATCTAAACACCAATCTAGCTATAAATTACAAAAAATTGTCACATTAATTAATTTCATTTAAAAGCTTTAAAAGACATAAAATACAAAACTCATGTATTTTCATTACCTCATCAAGCGTTTCTAATGCAAGCCTTGTATACCCCTCTTCTACAATAATGTAATCAAGAAGTTTAATGATTTGCATAATTGAATCATGAAGGGATGTAAACTATGAAATTACCACCAGGCGTAGCGAATTTATTTGGTTGTTGAGGTGAAGTACTTCCAGGCGAACTGGAACCCCCTCCTCCAGAACCACCAGCAAGCGTTGTGGAAGATGAAGAACGTCGGGACCTGACATTAATTGGATTTCCGTCTAAGTTTATGACAATGAGATACCGAAACCAAGTGCAGAAGTACTATTTTAAGTACTATTACTATAGCCAAGACAAGTCCCATTTTTGCATACCTATGGGTGGACACGTTAGTGAGTGCGATGTAGTTATTTCTCACTGAGCGCAGACTTGCCAAAATCTGGGCGAATGGTGTAACAATGAAATCATCCCCATGTCTGAAAATTAAAAGTACAAGACGATATTTTATACATCTGCAGACATTAGAACATTACACGATAATCATTTCTTTACATGTTTCTAATAATATCATGCTCTTGATTGACTAACAACTTGTCCCAAAATGTGCTTCGTTTGATATTGATGCGCAAAGCGGAAGTGGATAGGGTTCTGGGCAACTTATTGCTGAGTATTGCGGTTATTAAATTATCACTGCTTTTATTGTTACCACTCATGGTGGGTGGGTAGTGGGGGAGGGGAAGGGGTGGTACTGCACTAATAAAGGTGACAAGCCCTGCACAGTATGAATCAGAGCTTATCTAAGATTAAGGGAGACATATTGTTCCTCGGTATGTCTGTCTTATTGATTTCGTTCTTTCTTATACTACGTTCTACCCTAGCTGCCCTGTTGCTTATATCATCTTTCCCAGGAGGTAAATTTATAGATGTAGATTGAAGACTATAAGAGAGATTCTTTTGCAGTGACTGGGTTGGTTGGGATATCGATCGGAGTTTCGCAGTACTAGTTTACACGGTTGGTCTTATGTACATAGTTTCGGGAGTATCGGGAGAAATGCCAGCACATGCGTTTTTCGGAGTGAAAGAGAAAGTCGCCAGTACTATGGTGTTAGTTAGTTGGACTACGTATGTACATACATTCGTACGGTATTGGATTGGATGAGATTGGAGGTTGGTATGGTAAGGTATGCTGTTCTAGGTGGGTGGTATGGTATGGCATACACATTACAATGCTGATGATATGATGATGACGAAGATGCAGATGATATCATCTTGTGTAGAACAATCTTGTTGTATTTACCCATAATAGACATCCGCTGAAGAGTTGCTGGCTGCAAGAGGATACTGTTGTGAAAATTGTGACGTTGCCGGCGTTGCTGAAGCTGCGGCAGCAATTCGTGACAACGAGGACAGGGCTTTTGGTGACATGTCGAAATCCGAGTCAGATCGGTATAAGAAGCTTTCTCTTCTTGGTGCCGAAGATGGCAGTGGGGCCGCATGATGGTGAAGATGCACCCCGGAGGAAGACGGAGATTGCGAAGGGTCGAGGAGACGGTGTGTATGATGTCCGGGCGGCGGCTGATTGTCCACGTCGAAGCTGTCATAAGAAAACAAATTACATCGCTTTAGTATCATCACAATCCCATCACAGCACAAATAATGCTCCTATATAATAACTGTTTGCACGCGATATTCAGTTCAACACTCGACAAACAAATTTTCTAAATAAATAAGTGTATCATATGAATGATGAACCGTTTTTTGCAGACATATACAAGACGCAATTTTGTGTTCTTTTCGTTGACTCTGCTTTGAATTGAATGCCGACACACATTATTGTGCAACAATCGATTAAAGGAAAAAAACCTGCCTGTAATGTGAATGTGACCTGCTTTGTTGGATAAGGACATTTACAGGCGATTTTGGTATTGGAGATGAAGCTTGCTGTCTATTATCTGAAGTGAAATTGTGTGGTGAACGTATCGTCAAATGATTGGAAAAATCCAGTTTTAAAGACAATGGCGAAGGTCTTCTATGTCTTTTGTCCATTTTTGCTAACAACTTTTTCAATTTTATTTGGTTTTTCACTACCTTTCAAAGCGTCAGACACTTAATATTTTTTGTCTTTCAACTCTTTAAAGTGAAATCAAGTATGAAATTTGTAATGAGTCGCCGTCTTCGTTTTCGAATTAAACATGTTTTCTACTATGTCTATATAAATCTATTTTTAGCGAGTAAAATTCGAACAACACCATCCATGCAGGGCAGTCGAGTCACTCTACAACTCTACTTAGAAGTAGATCGAGTCTTCATTTTTTTAAGAATGCTACCGTTAAAGAAAGTGGCTGCTTTACTAAAGTTTGAAAGCGTTCAAAAGTCAAGTGCAATGAAATACAGAGCTGAAAAAACAAGTAAAGGAAAGGAGTGAATCATGGCAGAAGTTAAGAAAAGGAAGGAAACGCGTGTAATAGAGCAATCATGTAAGTTGATTTAAAAAAGCACGAAGAGTATGGGATGCCATTTATTATGCGGATAGATTGATTGTGCACATCATGTTCTTTTTATGTGTTTCACTAATGTGGGAATTATTTCAACAATTTTAACAAGGCTGCGTTTTTTGGGTTGAGAATAGCAATTTCTTGGAGGTGGTCTTTTAGCGTATAAAATAGACGGTTCTACTAAATGAATGCTGATGAGAGTTTATTATAAATGATGAAGTTCAGTTTTGAGTTGGAAACTCGTTCTTGGTTCTTTCTTTAGTGGTGTTAAGAAGGTTTAAGATGTTGTAATAAAATTTGAAAAAAGTGTTGATAATTTGCCAACATTTCATGCTTTTGGAGGCGACAGTTGTACATACATAACATTCAAGCACGCGGATATCGCAATTTCATCGTCTTTCTATTCGACTTTCTATGTATAAAGGAAGATATTCGCAGTTGTCACCATCAGTCAAAATAATGTCGTGTTTATATCGGTTCACCGTTGCTCTTTTGAAAAAGAATAGCATCGCATCCCATGTACATCATCATCTTATCTTATGTAACATGACCGTCTGCCCTGTCCGGAGGATAGTCAGTGTCCCTGATTTGATAAATATTTTTCTACCATGTACCATTTCATGCCAAAATATTTTCAAAATGGTTTAATTTACCGCATACAGAATATAGCATAACTACTGTTGGAAACATTTAACCTTTTCATACTATGTATACCACGGGTGGATGGATGGATTGATAAATGAATGATGAAGAAGGAAGGAAGATTTGCGAAAAATTTATAACGAATACCACAGGGCATGTTGGCGTGACGGATTTATTTATATTATTTATGTCTTTTCAGGTCTGATGAAGGTGTTTCGCCAAGCTGGATTGAGCTAAATCTACGCTAAAATTGTGGAATTTGCAGAGACTGACATATCTGGCGTCACTCGACTTTCTTGGGTTTTTTTCTTGCAATGAAATTAAATCAAGGTGGAGAAATATCTGGCGGATATGAGGACAGGTTGGGTGCAGAATTCAAGGATTTTTACATATCCTGAATGCTCTATTTGATGGACTTACATAACAAACAAGAGACAAGTAATAAGTCATACCATTCCCCTATGGTAAAAAATTTTATGATGTCATTCACAAGTGTCAAAATTGAATATGGGAAACATTTAATCATTTAAGTTCGCAAAGACTTGCAAAACACTAGAATAAAAATTCATGTTAGCAGTGCCATAAAGTTTTTCTCACCCTCAAGTAACATCTATTATAAGGTTATTAACTGGAAACACATAAGCGTGCCTTTATAGTGCTGTCTGAAAGTAAAGCACTAAAATAGATGCAAAGACGCATTTAACATCTTTGCAACTTTATATATTTGTTTAACAAATTGTAAAGTATTTAATATTTCGGACCAATTTAATAGTTTAATCCATCATTTCGCTCTATCCATCCATACTACCACATTCATATTATATGTGCATACATCTGTACATATCATAAAACGGCATTCGTTCGCATCATCAAGGGCATGCAAAAGTTGGGGGAAAAGTTATTATGACTCTTGCTATTATAGCTACATTTATCTCGAGTTACTAAATAAGTATAGACTCAATAACCAAGATGACCGTGTACAGACTACGATAAAGATAATTGCTTATCTTTATTGGGAAAATAACACTTTTGAACCACACATGCACTGCATGTTACAATTATTTTAGTCCAGTTGCTAAAGCCAAAACCATGTATTGTATGTATTCTATTAAAAATATGTAATTTTTGCATGCAAATATTGTAGATGCACGTAATGAAATGCATTATGGGAAATTGAATTAATATTGATTTGTACAATACCCTGTTCCATAAACCCAGGAATGTCTCCTTCTCCCTGATCCTGCTTGTATGACGGACAAATAGCTTTTGTTAACTCCAGGAACAGCAATAGTAGAACCACACCCCCCACTAGCATCATCATCACCTCCTTCAATATAATCTTTGCTCTCTTCACCACTCATAATATACTGACTTTTGTATTATGTAGTAGAAGATTTTCATCTTCTCCTTTTATTATTGTACTAGTTAATCTCATTTATTTATTATTGCAAATCAATTGCTTTCACTTTTTTAGACTTTCTCTTCTTTATTCTTATATATTTCTCTCTTTCTTTGTTACAAGACGCCAACTAACCAGCAGTTGCGTTTCCGTTGTAGTAGTAGTAGTTACACCACCATAATTTATAATTATTATTTTTACTCGTGCATTATGTAATTTACTCGTCGTTTTAGGCCATTATATTGTAAATGCGCTGTTTTGTAATAATTTATTTAGTTTAGTTTGGTTTGTATAGGTCGCAACAAGAAGACAAGTATTATAATAATAAGACAGTTCTTTGAACAAGGCTTTATGAACAAATTACTTTATTGCAATTATGTTATTATGTATCGATTAAGCCCATTTAGTCTGTCTATCTACATGTATATGCGTACTTATTTCGTAGATATTTCGTCCCCTACAGCTCACAACTAACTAACCATTAAAACTTGAAAGTAACTGAATTTAGGCCGACTAGAGATGAGATTAAAAAATTAGCTTAAAATCCACATGTTTCCAAGTTTAAGACATGTTATTATATGTAAAAAGAGCCAGCTCTATCTAGACTAGAACTTGTGCTGTGGATAACTAAGTCTGGATTCTACGTTACCAATTCACTTTACTACTACTTTTTCTTCATCTACTACATCCAAACCATACCAAACGAACCTATCAACTCTTTTCTCGTATAATTTATTTGAAGCAAATACATATGAATACCAAACCACCACGATTGGCCTGGTCTACTATAGAATCAGTAACATGACTACTGTTTGCGCCTGGTCAGACCAAGCAAGTTACAGATCTGATTCTCTTTTAACCATTTATACGCCTTACTCCTACACTCCTCGTCGGATCTCTCGAATCGAGTAAGTTTCCTTAACCTAAGCGTTTAAGGAAAGGAGTATGCAAAGTAAAGTAAACTCCTGCAGGATCACGTAAATTCGGTGAGGTTGACATAAAGGTACTAATAAAGGGGGGAGAGGTGGCTTATCAATATGTACCACCTATATGCCCTATCAAGTACTGAAATTTACTACACACTGGACAGGACTGTTTAAAGAGGTAGAAATTAGTATGTATAGACAGGCATGTAGTATGTAACGTAATTTAGGAGTTGCATGATGTTAGGTATGTTACATAGGTGTGTGTGTAGTAGAACAGTAGTGGAAGAAAAAAGATGGATATTATTATGCAGATAAAGTTACGAATGTTATAATGGTCCAAATGTAAATGTTTAAATGCCCTTGCTTTGCTTTACTTTAGTGCTTAACATTCTGCATAGATGTATGCCTACAACTTTTATTTATGCGAATATTTGGTAACAGAATGAAAGGAAGCAAGAAACTACCCTATGCTTTACCTGGCACTTATTTTAAGCTAAGCTGCTGTTATTACTCTGTACTAAACTTACTCTTGTCCTAAGTGGATTATGGATTATTAGGTTACACTTGTTGGAAAGCGTATGTTATGTAAAGTATTGGATTGACGCGGACCACGCTATGCCACAGAGTCCATAACAATAACAGTCAGTCCAGTCATCATAGAAGTTGCACCGCTATATGAAACACAATCCTGCACAAGTCTGTTAATCTAATCTGATTCACTAACAAAAGACTTAAGTGATTGCGTCTCACTCAACCAACCACCGCAACTTAAATTCAACCATGCAGCAGACACTATCCAAAACCAACAAATCCAATCCTGCACCCTAATAACCATGACCAGACGTTGACTGACGTTATGTAAATCTTGTATAATAAGACAGGAGTAATAATAATAGTGTCACCATTAATGCGATGATGGACCAATACCAAACCAAACCAAACCAAATCAAACCACCCCCACACATGTAGTAACTAAAACTTGTATAGAGTATGTGCATGCGACACTTCAAGATCACTTTCTTCCTAAATCACAAATGGGATTTTCCAAGTTTCCTTCAAAAGCAGGTCGTCCATACGCATTAGTTTATTTTTAGGGAATCTATTAATAATTTTGGATTGGAGAGATCTTTAAAAAAAGTGAGTAAAGTGATTTGTTGATATTAATGTGCATGGATGAATTCAGTAGCGTCATTTGAAATACATACATGACATACCCAAAATACCAGGAATAAGAGTCCAAAAACTCCAACTCACGTGAGTGAACCATAATGTTGGTTTAGTTTGGTTGTACTATAAAGTAAAGGCTTATCCAATAATGAGCAGAGGATATCCAATCCACTAAGAGTCATTTACATTTAGAATAAATACATGTAGTACACTGCACCGGTTAAAGGATGGATGATACCAGGTAATACATAAAGTGAACTAACAAAACTCACACCAACCAAACTCTGTAAACAATTAGTGACAGAAACCAGATTTTATCCTCGTGTCGTATGCAGGGTGGCGTTGTCCTGTCCTGCAGTGCAGTCTGCAGTGATGGTGCGTATTTAAGTAAATTTGTCCTCGATCGTCCCAGAGTACAGAAACCAAAATTAACTGGGACGGATGAGGAGTGCATGAAAATGGAAATTCACCTCCCTTGCTAATTGCATGCTTAAAAGCTCGAATTAGTTATGTAATGTACTCGGCCTAGTCTGGCCAATTACTGTGATCATGACGAAAATTTCACCATTCATCACAACTTTATCTACATTACATCTACATATTTTTATGTAACTGTAAACGGTGTGAGTAATTTTATGTCCGTCACAAACCGCAACCATCAAATTAAAGTGGAGTCAAAGTACTTTTATGACAATATCAGGCCATGTATATACAGTGTATGTACACCTATCAACCTTATCAAATTGGCTTTAGCAAATGTAGTACAATAGCACTCTAAGGAAAGATAAGATAACAATAAAAAGGATCGTGATACTACCGTCCGCCGTTTTAATTGACAACTGACAACTTTCATTGACAACTTTCATTGTCTTTTCATCCGGTCTTCCTGTTTTTATTGTCACCTTTTATATTCCCTTTAAAGCTCTGATTCTCTCTTTATTGCCTTTGAAATCTGTATCATGTCAATTGATTTTCGTTTTTTTTGTAATCCACCACACCCACTTGAAAGAGTGAGAGATATATGGGCTCAAGTACGTGGTGAATGGCGATATTAAACGGATGAGGTTCGTTTGAAGAGGGTTTAAAAGTTAAGGCAAGAGATATATGGTGGGAAAGACTTAATTTGATAATAAAAAGCCGACAAAGAAGTCACATGAAACCAGAAATGAAATCTCAAATAAATAGTTTTCACATTTCGCTTTTTCCCTTTAAACATCAAAGGACGCTTTGTTTGTATTTTGCTCGAATACATATAAAATACGGCTGCGACAAGGTTTTGACCATCATGTACATTGTACACATGATATTATTCTAACCTTGATTCAATTCATGTTTGCTAGATTTGGAATTTTTCTGCTCATCTCTGAAGTAGTACTTGAAAGCAACAAGTACAAACACCACACACACGCTCGTATTTATTTACGACGAGTACATTACGACATATGCTATGCAACAAATAATAAATATGTACAAATGCAAATGCCGCTTGTTACATAAAATATAGAATGCACAGCAGGTTTATATTGATCCAATTCATGCATAAATTCTATAAATCAATTCTAAAGAAGGAAAAGTCATCACCATTTTACATTGATTAGATTTGTTCCGATTCGATTGAACAAAACAAGTACCATATTCGTTAAAATATTACATTTTCATACATTCTTCTCCTATTCACTGACATGTATGCTTTCACTGCCTGAAGCATGCACGCAGGAATTGAGAGACATATGCAAACATTTCTTCCGACATGTACATAGCGTCGTAGTCATAAATAAGTAAATACATTCATGATAAATTGATAAGCTCATGAATGTACTCCTTCACTCACTCAAGTCAGTAACTGGTCTCGTTATAAAAAGCATAAAAAATATGAAATTGCAATTACCCTTCCTCTTCATGTTCATGTATGGAATCCTGTCCCTGAACATTGGGCACGAGTAGTTGTTCCTGTTGCAAGACATTTGCAACATTTGCAAGCGTATGTCTTCTTGATCGATTTATAACAACTGATGATGACGGTTGATGTTGATGATATGACTTCTTATTATGACCGTACTTTCTTAAACTGCCACGTTCACCTTGCATTATATTTGAAGTTATTTTTGTCTAATAGTATTACTTTTTTTAATTATAAGTACTAGTCAATCTCTTATATAATTCGATCGATATGGTTCTATAGAATGATTAGGTTGATAAAATCTCTAGCTTGGTTTGGCGAGTGAATATAATTACGTTAATGTATTATTTTATTATACTATATCCTATCTCTGTCGGAATCCTGTGTGAAATGTGATTATAAAATGTATGGAAAACTGTACTTTTTAGAGATGGAAATGTAAAAGAATTCATTCATGCAGATGCATGCGTCACTCTGCTCAGTTCAGTATTTACAAATGACTTCGTCTTGTACGCCACGTTTCTACTCTACTACCAAATGATAAGAGAAATGAGATGAATATGGATATTCTTAACAAGTACAGGACAAGAAATAATGTAGTTGGATTTTGTTAGCAAGGTATCGCTTGGTTGGTATTCCTCCTATATCTTTCTATGATATCACTGAGACGTAAAAAAGTGAAAGAAATCCATGTCGATGTCACACCCAACTAACCCACCGACGCAACCAAGCCAAAACTGCGGAATGGACTAAAAGAGCCAAGTCAAGTAACAAGTTGAATGGGAATTTTATGGTGAAGCAAGTAAAATAAAGTAAACCCTGCTGTTGGTTAGTTGGTTGTAGTGGTATCTCTTATTACAATATTGTGTATCAACGTCTGCACAAGTCTTTGACCAAACTTGCTAAGCCCTAAAACTTAGATTGCTCTTTTGAAATGTAAATGAAGATTATTAACGTGCTAATTAACCACCACCACTGCTTCTACAATAATTCCTTCCCTGGTTTTGCCTGCTTCTATTCTATAACACCATCATGCATGATAGCTCACTAATTTAATTAGTATTGCTACACTACCTACAACCTCCAATTTTGGGACCCTATTATATTCTCGGTTTGGTACATACAATACAACACTGTCTGTAATCTACTTTCTCTTCTATGTATGTATCTACCTGTCAGTCAATCAGTCAGACCAACCAAGCCTACAACAATATAACCAAGTTACGTTGTTAGATTATATTACATCCCAATCTACCCGGGGCTACTTTCGGAAAAATTACAATTTCAATTTGGAAACACCACCTGTTAGTTATCAGAGTAATACGATATGTATTGTACACATTTTAGTGCTTTCACCAGAAAAATAAGCCTGAGCAAGAGAGAAAGCGAGTTTAGTTCAAGTTGCACCGTCTCTCTCTTACTGCACTGTTTTACTTTCTGTTATGTTCTGCTATGCTTTCTTTTCCTTCAACTCACTCTGCTGGTCTGGGCCAACGACGAAATACATACACCACTACTAACCAACCTGGTCTGCTTTCCCTTGCCTGGCTTTGAGATTATTAAGCAGACATGAACTGAGCAATAGCAGAACTTTGAGAATACATAGTAGAACAAGTGGAAAAGAGAACAAGTGAAAGAAAATGAACCAAGCCAAAATCAACAAATATATATTCGCCGTCGTATATATTAATCTGTTGCTCTCCACCAGACCAGTGTGCAAAACTCTTTTCTCTTAAAAGGAAAATGCGAATTCTCTCCTTACTTTTGCTCTCTCTCTCTGAGTCAGAGTGAAGGAAAATTCTATGAAGCATGGATAGTTGTATGAGGTTCGGATGGATGGATAGTTTGATGGATATAAGTTTGATGGATGAATTCTTCTCTCTCACCATAAAGATAATAGATAAAAGTAATGGTAGTACATAGTAGTACGTGTTTTACTTGTATAATAGATGGGAAAAGAAAGGGTTTTATTTGTTAAGGTACGTTATATATAGATAGATCACCTATGTAGTATGTATACACTACACCATACACAAACACAAAATGCGAACCACACCACATCAAGGCAAGGATCCACCAGCCATTCCTATAACCGTTATTAAGTGCTATTATTTTATAAAGTTGTTCGCAGTGGTAAAGTAAAAGGAAATGAGTTTGAGTTTTGCAGTTTTGAGCTTTCGTGTCGGGTTTGGAAATTGGATTTGGAATCCAATCTAGTATTTCACTTGGAAAAAGAGATTGAATGTTGGTGTGTAATAGTATGTGTGGTAGTATAGTGGTACATTGGTACAAACGTCAGTCAATGTGGGGAATCTCTTGTGGGGATATGTTCAGTTCTTCTGCAAAGTTGGTTCGTGTCATTAAATGATCATTACAACAAAGTCGGAAAGCTATGTAAGCTTCTAGCAAATAAAATGAATGTGGATGAAATGGATGGATGGATTGGATGGGGTTGTTATATATGTATACAATGTGTGATTGCTGGCTGACTTGACTGGCAGGGTTTTGTCGGCGGAGTCTATATTTTAGCCCTTTGCACTGCACTAGAGTCGTGTTCTTTTCTGTTCTTGTATGATATGAATGATGGACATGACAGATTACGGCTTTCCCGGAGACCTAAATGTCGGCTCTAGAGAGTCACCTCTACATAACAGGTGAAACAGGGATTGAGGAGAGATGGAAAGAGGCAATAGAATTAGAATAGCTTTACTCTGTGTGTGAAAATAGAATATAAGGTGGAAGAAATCGATCCACATCATATCATCATTCATTCTAGAAAACTGTGTAATAGTTTTATACCACTCACTACTAGCAAAAGCAAAGCAACCAAGGACGAGTTGGACGAGTAAAGGACGAAATGCTGTATAAATGTATATACACACTTTTATATATGTAATAAATTACATGTACATCACATTGCCTTCCATCCAATCCATAACCCTGGCTGGCAGGGCAGGTTTGGCATTTGGCTTACTTACATTGCATTACATTAGATTGGCTTGGCTTGACTTGACTTGGAAAAATGCCTAGGACTAGATGATACAATACAGAAGAGGAAAAGTAGAGCAAAAATCCCAAACCATTCGCAACATTTCTCTGCCATCTCTGAAGTCTTGGGAGTAAGTGAAAGTTGACTTTCCATCTCAGTTTTCGAGTTGAGTTCTCTGCCCGTACCAAATATTTTTGGTAGTTGGACTGTCCAACTTTGCTCTCTGCCAAATCAATAACTTTACTGTACTACATAATGTGGTCTGCAGTATATTATTATATGAGTAAGCTTGCTTTACTGCTTTGTTACGAACGTCCATGGAGTAGCTATTTTATGGAGAGAAAGCCTTGAAGGATTTCCAACCCATCCATATACATATTATTACTCATCAAAGGCAATAAGGACAGATTGGATATTTGATCTCCTACGAACCTATACCTACCGACCGACCTAAATATAATCTTATCTATGATTTTGTTTTGATCTCTTTACAGTAATAGGCTGTAACTACCTCGGGTTCCAAATCCCATTAAGGGGGTCTTTTTATATAATACAGAACTACTCGTACTACATATACAGAGCAGCTTATCGACAACAACAAGGTTTTGAATAAGATTGAACACCTGTCGCATGTCGACATCGCGAGTCGATGTCTGACCTCTTTATTTTCATGGGATATTTTATACTTGAAAGCAAACCATTTGCTTTTAGAAGTAATGAAGTGGAAACAAAATTTAATTTCCTGAGATTACCAACATCACATGAAGTCGTTGGTTGTATAAGAAATAAGAACAGAATTTATAGAATTATAATACCTCCGAACGCGTGGAGGGACGGCGGGCCAGCTTCTCCTACTCCGAAGTATCACAAGATTTCTAACGGTAGAGTTGGTTCTCCCAAATTGTGGAGCGGATGTACGTTTACGAGGGCACCTCGTCAATACCTTTTATTGCCAAATTACATTAAGTAATAATGATATAAATGACTTGGTCACGTAGTATTTTTATTATAAGGTTGTATATATTTACCCTATTGTTATACAAGTGGGGTCCACTGCCTTGTTCGCAGGAGAAAGTTCTTCGAAATTTGTCTCCCGTGCTTTCTCCGAGTAAAACTCTCTTAAAGAATTCTACGTCTGTGGGTTTCAGCTTCTCAGACACTTTGTCGTCCTCTTCTTCCATTATTTTAATGTTATTATCAAAAATCACTTAACAGTTTTCGTTCTCTTTTTCTTTGTCTAGAGCAAAGAAAGACTGATGGATAATCTATTTCCTAATTCCTCATGATGAGTTTGGATCTTGTTCAATAAAAATTCCTTGTTCCATCCAAAACCGTGTACTTAAAAGTTTTGGCTTTTGATAGTGGTGAAAGCCCACTAATTGGATTGGCCTAATAAATGTTCTTATATGTACACATTCATTCCAAGTAAAGAGTTATGCTTTCTTCACTCCCTCACGCTCTTATACATACTACTAGTACCTTGTTTGTGCTACCACGACGGACGGTGCCAAATATGAGAAGGAGAGAGAAAAGTGCTGATGATGATTATGAACTAGTATTCCATTCACAGTACGTAGTATATAATGTAAAAGTCCAACAACCAATCCATCTACCCTCAATGCACTCTTCTTGAGTTTAGTTCAATCCTCAACAAAACTATTATTGATCTGACTCAATATCTCTGGTATGGGGAAATGAATAGTGCGAACAAACATAGGTAATATCTGGGTCTTATGGAGTAACCAAACTTTCTCCAATGCGTCGTTCGTCCAGTGTCAGTATGCACAACTTTTCATTTAGTTTGCACCCATTTTCACTTTTGTAGCCAATTATTTACATTCTGAACGAAGCATTACTCTGAATGCTTTCTCTGTTCATTATGAGTTGGTAGAGATAGTAGACTAGAGAAAGTTTTTTGATTCACTACAGACAGAACTATATAGTTTTGATATGGTTGGTTGCATGGTTGGTCCATTAGTTGGTTAAAGTTTAGATTTGTTATTGCAACTAAATTAAATAAGTGGATCAGGATAAATACTCAAGGTGTTTGTTATCTGTTGATGGGAAAAATAGTAGTAGAGAAAGGTGATACTGATAGTGTTGATGTGGCGGAGAAAGTTGGTGAACTGATAGCGTGGGTACTAGTAGCTGTAGCTTGGGTAGGATGCTTTATGTATATACAGAGGAGCAAAGGAGAGAAGAGAACATTGAACAAACACGTGTAGGCAGATTTTTCCCGAGAGAATTAAACAGATTCTGCCATTGCCATTGTCAATGCTGAGAAAGTTTATTCTCTTGGTAAAAGTTTCCTTTGTTATCTCCTTGTTTTCATTGCTACAGTATGTACGTTCTGTTGACTAACTGCTGTCTGTGCTTTCACTCACCGACGCTATTCGTCATCATAGTCGGTGATAAGTATGCATGCACAGACACTATAGTTTTAGTAGTATCTAGATGGCTTCTTATACCTTCAAATGACTAAAACTGTTTAACAGCTTTAGCATCTTTGTTGTAGGTATCGGTAGTATCGTCATTTATTATGTTGAGACAATTTATGACGCTGCCATATGCTGTTCACTATAACCTCACTCACTTTCACTTATGTATGGTAACGTATGGAGGAATGTAAGGGCTAGTGAAATTAATTGGATTTTTTGTTTAGTTTATAGCCAGCTATCTTGACTCGAGTTGAAATTCAATCATCCATCCTTCATTAGATGATGATATGCTACGTTGACTAGTAGGGAGGGATATGGTAATATTGTCAGTATATAGCAAGTGTTTTGTTTGAATAGATAAAGTTTTTAAGAGGATCGTTAAGCTGCTTAGACATTTTAAGTAAAACAGTAACTTTTGAAAGAGAAAGTTTTATAGAAAGCGTTGAAGCGTAAAATGGACCAACTTTATGAATAGAGAGGAGAGAGATTTCTGTAAATTTGATTGGGTTTAAAATTTCATAGGGATTTCTTCTTGCTTGTACAGTATTGCGTATAAATTTCTTTCTATTCTATTTGCATGAATGTATTAATAGATTTGAATTTCAATTCAGGAACAAGTTCTGGACCAACCAAACTACTCAGTAGCACATTCTACCACTAAATGGTGTTATCAGCACA
Organism: Folsomia inoculata; assembly: GCA_034695825.1. Classification (NCBI taxonomy): domain Eukaryota; kingdom Metazoa; phylum Arthropoda; class Collembola; order Entomobryomorpha; family Isotomidae; genus Folsomia; species Folsomia inoculata. The sequence continues at coordinate 7,160 of JAQIWQ010000097.1, read as the reverse complement.
GATAGGAAATACTAAGCCAACTAATCTTAAGTACTCGACCAATTTACCAGCTACTATGTAAGTGAAAGGTGGCCCTATTTCCATCTGTCACTTTTGTTACTTGAAATGCGTCTCTCTCCAACTCAACCACAACCACAGGACGATAAATGCAAAAGAGGCAAAGGTGATGCAAAGAGAGTCAACCGAGTTGTGGTAGTAGTGGTAGTAGTGGTTAGTAGCTAAGCCGAAGCAATCCAAGGAGAATATAAATGTAATACGACTCGAGAAGGACGCGTTCTGAGTGTTGTGTTAAAACTTAAGCTTTGTATTACTTCCTGAATGTCTGTCTATCTATCTTTTACAGTGTACTCTGCCTATACTGTCGTCCTCTTCTAAAATGGTATGCATTGCTTATCCTGCCCACTATTATTATCCTGTATTTTGTAGGTTTTATGATAGCTTGTCCTGTCTGAGTAGTTTTAGACTCACTGAAACGATCACTCACACTCAACTCAACATCAACTCGGGAACTGAACTGACTGACTGAGAGAAAGGCAAACATCACTATGGCTTGTTCTCACGAGGAGGAGATGGAGAAACATGCGAAATGAGACAAGTTCTAAAACCAGGCAGCAATACCTGCTCCTACTACTGCTTTCACCTCTTTTTTGTTAACAGGAAGAAGCAAAGGGCTTTTTGCATGATGAGAAAAGATAAATCGTTCCACGGTATGAATGTCGTTGGATTGAATGTTGTAGTCTTATACGCAGTAAGTGTAGTCATACTCATAAACATTCTTGCATGGAAATCCAATAAATGATTTTGACACAATGCAATCCAAGAATGAAAGCCTTCTGGTAGGTAAGAGAAAGTGTGAGAAGGAGAAAACACGTGCACATTGTATGGTATTAATAATAAAACCAATACAACAGAAGAAAGAAAGCAAGATAAATGGATAGAGTCAGAATCATGTTGTAGTCAACTGAAATGTATGTCTGTTCCGGTTTGCTTGTCGGTGGTGGGTGGGTGATACATACTGTACTGTTTTTTTCACATGAAACCAAACAAAATCAGATTTTCCTTAATGTTTCTCCTGGGTTTGTTTTTCATTTCATTCAGATGTTGCAAGAGAAAGGTGTAGTGGCTGTGCATGTAGAAGAAAAACAGCATGAGACGATGAGAAAATACGGCAGAAGAAATTAAATTTCTTGGGCTTTAGTTGAAAGAAAAAGCATAATATACAACCAAGGTGTTATTTATGCGTTTTCGTATTTAAGAAGAAGATCCCATGTAAGACACAATTGTGGCATACAAACACCTGCACCGTAGTACCGTAAGTGAGCACAACACAACAACAGATCGACTACGTGGACGTGCACTATTGCCACTTACTTGAAGAAAATGGCCAATTTTCACCCAATTTTAGAGGAAATCACTTCCCATCACCAACCAACCAACCAAACCACTGAACTGAACTAAACTGACGTTAACACACCTCGACTGGACGAGAGTTGGAGTGGACAAAGAGTTCAATGTTCAATACCACAGTGATTTGATTCCAAGAGAAAGCGACCACAAAACTGTCTCGACTTGTCCAATTTTCTCACAGTCGTACTCACTTAAATTCAGATTTACTGAATTTTCTTCCATCTTTCAGACCTGTCTGTCTGTCTCTGGATTCAATTTCGACTTTCACTTGTCTCATTCTATTTATTTCTGTTTTATTGTTTCCACCTTTGATCCAACATAACTAACTCAATTTATTATATGAGACGCTCACAACAATACTGCTGTATGTAGTCTATACCTGGTCTGCAACACAATACTAATGTATAAAAAACAAAACCATGTTTATGAATCTATCAGTCTTGGTTTTCTATATTTTTAGAATTTCCAATCTTCTCCTCTACCATGATATCAGATCGAACAAGACCAGACCACTTTTCTTAACTTTAACTTTCTCTCCCTTCAGGCCAGTTCTTTCTGGTAGAATTCAATTTGTCCCTCTGCTTATCGTCCATGTATTTCGTTGTATTTTACCACCTTACAGAGCACGATCCAGTTTACTATTCGATTGATTGCCTTATTTCAAGTATATCACGTCATTCAGATTGTATTGAATCAATATTTGTATCAACTCTCCGATAAGTATTCAAAGTTCAAGTACATATAGTGGAGTGAATGCAAAGGAATTTTCATTTCATCAGAACAATGTGGAATGGTTTGGTTATTGGATTTCAAGTGAAAGATGTAACAGAGATAAGTCACGTCACGGAGGAAATATTTTGAGATATGGTTCAACTTGATGTTCTTATCGATGTATCGATGATGAGTCATGAGATTGTATACAATACATGCACGTTGGTAGATGACATGGTTGATGGATGGTAGGGAGTTTTGTTTATCAGATTTCGAGTTGTAACACCATTTTTCAGCCGATTGAATACATAAACATGAGTCGTAAAAAAGAGCCTTGTATTCTTTAAGGAATGCATTAAAAACACAATTTCTCCATGTTAAAAAGTGACTCCAATGTAAACGGAAGAATACCATGTTTATGTGCGATACTTGAGCAACAAATCCAAATTGTGTTTCGAATGAAGTAGTAGGGCTATTTTAAGAGGAATAACTTTTATCATGCAATCCACAGTCGGATGAAGAAGTTTAGATTAATAACGGAGAAAGTTGTTCAAGTCTGTGACTGACTATGCATAACTTTGACAAGCATGTTTTCTGAAAAACTTTCAACAGTGTCTTCTTTTAGGTCATTATCCAACTCAAATCTTGTGGTTGGTTTGAGCATGTAAATTGCAATTTTTTAACTACTTTGTCATCATTATGCTCTGTGGTTTTCTTGACTTTTTTTCTAATATCTTCTTTTCCTTTCATATATATGTGTACTTTCTCTCGGGTATAGTCAACCAATTTCATATTCCCAATTACAAGTTCAAAACTTTATGAAACTCAAATTCGTAGTGAGCTTTTTAAGTTTCAATAGTATTTTTTGAAGTGGGTCTCTGTTGTAAAAAAGAGGATAAAGTGGATTTGCAGAAAATCCTCTTGAGCCCGTTACTTTGAAGTTACAGTTAAACTATGTAATATCCAATCTACTTTTTGGTCTCTTTCACTCTCAAAACGTACCTACCTACCTGAAAGATATTTACTCGAATTTTGATTGCATGTTCTTGGAAGACAGTCCAGGTATCAGACAACATAATATGGAGTTGCATAGACAGCATGACATGACATGACATGCGGATACACAGGCGGCATGGCGTGATATGACAGTCATGAGAATATCAAATTTGGCAATTCCGGGTTTCACTTTCAATATCTTTGTAAGATTACTTTTCTTTATTGTTTTACCTCTATACAATTATGCTGTCTCAGTTGAAATTATTAACAAACGTACTTTTCAAGAGCTTTCTCTCCCACTTGCTGCTCTTTTCTCTTTCTACTATTTACGTACAGGGTTGGGCAGATTATTTCACATGTCCTAAACAACTGTTACAAGAATGCCACGCCAAGCCAAGTCAGCCCCAGACTTGGACAGTTTTAGACTAGCCGAACAATAAGTATCCTGTATGAAGGGAGAATCTGAATTCGACAGTATAATTAACTAAATGGACTTTCCATCCCAAGGCAGGCACTTCAATTTCTGTTATGTACACATGTTATGTACACATATATTAGGAATATTAGGATGAATGTATTATGACAGTTGAGTTACAAGGCACACACAAATTACTTGCATTAATATGGCATGTCTGACTGGATTTTACAACTTAAATCCACTTTATGATATGAACTCACGAACGAAACCAATTCCGCATTTCCTTTCCTAAACGTTACATACAACAAACTTGGCTCAAGCCAGGTAGTTGTATGCAGGAACAACATTTTATTGATGATGGAGAATTCACGCTTCATTAATCAAAAATGTCATTCCGAGATGTGATGTGTATGCATATGCATTTTATTTTGCTTACCTTCTTCTGTCATGTGGATTATCAGAAGTGACGTAAATGCTGCTGCAACCACCACTACTGCTACTACTGCAGCAATTGGCTAAAGCAGAAATGGTCCCGTGGTTAGGAGCAGAGGTGGATCTTCTTCGGTGGTAAAATGATGAAAAAATAAAATTTCGGGTAGGGCTGCTACCACTAGCACTTTCACTAATGTGGATTAATGATCTAGTAGAGGAAGAGGTGCCAAAGTGGGCGTGGTGAGGATTATTATGATTATTATTATGGTGGTGGCTGTGGTGAAAGGTGTTGGGAATTTGCAAAAAGTCTGAAGAAGACATTGTTGCATTTACTGGAACACACCAAACTGGTATGAGGAACGTTGTAGAATGAATGATTGGTGAGAGTGAGATTGAATACAGCACAATACAGAAACACCTTAAGCAAAGTAAGCAGAAAATAGTCTTTTAGTTGACATGCCTGTGAGCTGTTCTGTGACATTTCAATCCAAGTTGAAGTTCAAAGGGTGAAATGTCATGTCACGGACATGATTCATCGGCATGATTTCACTTTCATCATGTTTTGTACAGTTGCCATTAAAAAGTAGGAGAAAGTCGAAGAATAATTTAATTAGTTGGGAGAAAGTTGCTAAAGTGGGTATATGGGAAAGTGAGCAATGCCATTAAGAGTCGGATTTATATAGATAGATTTTTGTAGAGAAGCAACACTTGTTCAGTTCATTCAGCATGAATGGAGGAGAAGGTGAAAGTATTGGAAAGGAAGAAAAATGCTATTTCATCAAAAAAGAGTGATACGCTTTAATAATTGGAAAATCATACGAGTCGATAGTCAATCATGAGTGTAAAAGGAGAGATGTCTTGCATGAAATGGTTATAATGAGGCAATTTGCTTCCGATAAAGAACATGCCTGCCTAATAAAGAATGAAACGGAACGAATGGGACTGCATGGATGGGGATTCATGAAATTGGATTGAGTGAACATTGGTTCCCATTGAATTTCCGTCTGTATTGGACAACTCAACTATTAAGGATGGGAATCACATCAGTTCGGTATCATTCTTTGTGATATTTAAAGTGGACATCTCTGCTTTTGAAGGAGAAGAGAAGACGCAAATGCAAAATGAATGTCAGCAACGCAGCAGCGAATGATAAAAGTTGGAATTGAATTCTGTTCATACTCTACGTAGATATGTTGAATATAAAGACAACTGCAAGAGAATAGTTAGATAAAATTTGTTTTATGAATAAAAACCGAGAAATCGTAATAAATATGGGCAAATTTTGAACAAAGTAAGTTAACTTTGTCTGCAGAAGTTATTATTTGGAAATTTACGAATAGACCTTCTGATCCAGTTGACTCTATTTTGTTGATCATGTTGTACTACTAGTTGCTTGTTGTTATTCGATGGTTGCTGCTGCTGTTGTACTGTTTGATGATTAGGAGGTGCTGGTTGTTCTACTGAGTCTATTAATTAAAAAATATGAGATGAGGGAGATAATCGATTTAATTGGTCAAAAGCTATTAAATAGAGAATTACAGGTTAATTACCAAAATGCCTGCTGCGTCCATCATTTGCACCACCGACGTCTTCTCCGTATCTTACTTCATAACCGTTGCCTTCGTGGTAACAATTATAACCGTCATCATCGGTAAAATAGTTTCCAAACTCATCACATTCATCTTCTTGGCCATCATCTGAATTATGAGTATATTGGTTGATTATGTAAGGAAGAACTGATAATTGTCGACGCTCGGGAGGCAATTGGACATCTAAATAAATATAAATATAAATTAATAGAAAATAAGGTTGGCCAAAGTTCATTTTTAATCAGCCAAAGCAAGATGCAAGCATGTTAAGGAAAGTAGGAGACAGAAAGCAAACGAAGCACAGACGAAGATTAAAAAAAGCATGAATTTAAGCATTAACGAGAGCCCTGTGCAGAACAATCGCTGTTTAATGATAAATAAGGCATAAAATCGTACAATCATCTGGAAACGGATTGGAGCGTTTGGAAGTTAGCTGAGGTGGTGGCTTTTTAAACCAGCTGAAAATCAACAAACAACTTAATAGGATGAACGAGATTATAAATAGTATTAAATGTTTTGAAACTTACGGATGTCCTTTGATTTGTTGAATCGAAAACCTGAGATTTTGATCGACATGTAACATTCCTCGGATTAGGCTGGAAAGCGACTGAAACGAAAAAAAAAATAATTGGCTTATCGATGGACATATTGCTATACGTGGAATAATGATGGAAATAATAATAATACAGACATCGATGGAAATAATAAAATTCTGAAAGTCTATTACCTGATCGACATTATCTGGTATCACAAATTCGCCTTTGGCAATATTTTCAAACAGAAGAAAAACAGTATCACCATCAAAAGGGTACTTCCCCGTATTCATATTAAACCTGCAAAGAAAAACCACATCTAAACACACAAATAAAAACCTCCAACAGTGCAACACTATACACAATCCATTTTAGACATACAGTGTAACTCCAGAAGACCAAATATCCAGCTTGGAACCGGAGAAGCATTCCCCGTTAGCAACTTCCGGTGGCTGAAACACAGGGGATCCTTAAAATAATGAAACAAAAAAATGTTTATCATATTCATTTATATATTTTTTTAACATACATTGACATACCTTGACTAGTCATCATAATATCATCAGGACTAAAAGGATCAAGTGCCTAAACATGGAAATCATTGAAATCAATGATATTACAACTTTACAACGAATCCCACCAAATAGCATAAGTCATCTACCTCTGCTACTCCAAAGTCGGTAATTTTAATAGTTTCTTGAAGCGTCAGCAATAAGTTCCCAGGTTTTATGTCCTTGTGGACAATTCCTTGACCGTGGAGATACTCTAAACCTGAAAAGAATATATTAATTTGGTTTGCACAAGAATCAATAGTCTATTGAAGAAGTTCTAGACTTACCAGCGATAAGTTGAATAAAGTATCTGGAAAAAATCGCACCATATAAATTTTACATCTCTCCAACAACATTTGGCATTCCAATTCCAAACTAAATCGATCAACTCACCTGTGAGATTGCCACACAGGGAACACTAAAATTCAATGTTATCTTATTAATGTTATCTTAATCATTAAAGATAAATGTCATCTTACCGTTATCTTTGGCAAAATGTAGTAAATCTTGCAACCATAAACAA
>JAQIWQ010000096.1:0-26671 GCA_034695825.1 Folsomia inoculata | reverse complement strand
TGCAGAGCTAACTTATCTCGTAAATTCGATTAAGAACAAGACAAAGAGTGCTAAAACAAAAGTTGGACGACGTAAATAGACTACAAATTATTATTTCTAACATTCATGAAAGTAAGTACATTTTTATTTGGTTGGTTTGTTGATAACTTTTACACTTGATTTAAGAGTAAAAGTCTGTTTGGATTAATTTAATCCGTGACAAAAAAATTTGTAAAAAAGTTACCGACTAGTAATTGTAACGTTCATCAATCAACGAATGACAATAAATCCCTTACTTTCTTTCTTAAACATCCCTCAAAAATTAATCCCACACACTGTTGACTCGTCCTCACTCACTTTAACCACAGTTTTAGTCTAAGAGCATCCACCCCATTAAGATAGTACCGAAATAATCGCTTGTCTCTGACAAATCCCAAGTTTTCATAAAGACGTAAAGCCGATTTGTTGGTAATCTCGGTTTCCAGTACAATCTACAATAGAAAAATAATGACCCATCTCACTCTTACATCAATCAATCAATTAGATAAATTATGAATGATTGACTTGCTTCCAATACCTCATCCGCATATTCGGCAGCCATTGCTTTAATTGATTGCAGCACCAGATTCGACCCTGAATTTTAAAATAAATCATTTATCATCTCACTCTTACTTATCATTTCCTTATCATCTCTCCTTACCAATTTTCTTTCGTCGATACTTTTCATCCACAGCCAACATGGCTATGTAACCCCTTCTATTGATTTGTTTATGGACATCCAATTTACAAACAATGGCTCCCACCATATCCGTTCCATCGAAAGCAAGAAAGCATAACTTGGGCCAGTTGTGAATAAAGTATCGATAAGTATACACCGAGTAAGGTTCTGATAAATCCTTTTGAATTAATTTCATAATGCTAGGCATCTCCAATTCGGATTCATAACTAATGTAACGAATCCCATGTTTTAAATCCAATCCTTCTAGGGCTGAGGACAAGAGGGCACTTGATGGTCGCTGCGACTGCGGCGACTGGGACAAATCGGGGTCAAAATCAACATGAGCATTTCTTGGGGTAGTTTCAGGATCTTGACCTAATCGCCCCATAATAGTAGTAGTGTCCAAGTTATCGTTTGAAGAATTGATTTGTGTTTGATGAGGATGATGATGATGGGTAGGGGATGACTTGTTGGAGCCTGATTCGACAGATATAGCTGCTGCTGAAGATGGGGAGGATGGCGAATCGTTGAACATCAATCAATCGTCAATTATTACTAATTTCCCCCACCAACCACCACCACCAAACTATTTATTTCTTTCCAACCAGAATCAAGTGTGTCCTTGTCCTATAAAATTAATCATTCATTCACGTCAATAAATTATTATTTAAATAGTGGCCAAAAAATTACCAATTTCTGAATTTTGGAAGGCCTCCTTTAAAGCAAATTCAAGTCCTCACGCACGCACCCCACACTGTCACAACAATGAAGGGATAGAGTTTGACACGGTGGGTGGAGTTAATGTGAGGGATAGTTGATTTATTTTAAGAGGATTTATTTGTTTTTTATTAATTCAACAGACAAGAGTGAGCAGTTGTTGGAGTTGGTTAAAGTGACACTAAATACCCCAATCAACCATTCATTTCCCCGTGTGGTGTGCTCTTCCTTCTCATTTCAATCTCAACCTTCTTCTTCTTCATAAAATAAAAAAAACCTTCTTCCCAAAATAATATTTTGCACCATTCAAGAGTAGAGAAGGAGGAGGAGTGTGGATATTTTTGCAAACATTTCATTTCTTCGATATCAATCCAAACAACTTAAATAGATCCACACCGACATCACACCGACACTGCTCCAAATAAATCCCATCATCCTCCGTTCGAGACGGAATTCTTGTACTCATCTCGTCCTCGTCTTTGTAAGTAAGTTAAAAGTTTCACTAAACAAACAAGATTTAAACTTGTGTAACCACCGGGTGGCTGTGGCTGTTTCTCCTCTTCTTACAATTATAGTCCATAGTCCACTCCACACTTGTCCTCCAATCATTTATAATCTCATGTAAAAAATCATGTACCGACTTTTTACATAAATAAAGCATACATGAAGGAGGACAGTCGATATCCCACCAAACAACGCCACAAAGTCTGTATCGTACAGTTTGAATCCTGCATGCGGTGTGCGAACGTTGGGCGCAAAGAAAGAACAAGTGTGGAGGAAAGAAGTGACTCCTTCAAAGTTGTGAGCACCCGGTGGTTGGTCTTCTTTTACCAACGCCTCTTCTTCTTAATCCATCATTCATTATTGTCCTTGTGTATTCATTCACAGATTGCACACATTGTCCTCGTCTCTTCTGCCCTGTCCTTCCTCCTGGATGGATCCCCCCAGCAATCTTTTGGAATAATCATCAACTAAATCGGAGGAAGGACAATTAGTTCATACCCACCAGATAAAGAAATGTCCTTTCCATCAAAATCAGAACGAGAGAAATGTTGGGCTTCAAGGGACGAACTTTGGAAATGTCTTGACCAAAATAAACCAGATCTTCAACCAAGTGTATGTGCACAGTTTAGAGCCATTTATGAAAGCTCTTGTCCATCTCAATGGGTAATTATATTACTATAAGTTATAGTCTATAATCTCCAATTATCTCAATAATTATTATGAATCATAATATTGTTCACTTGCTTTCCAGGTGAAACACTTTGACAGAAAACGAGAATACCTCAAATTCAAGGATAGAATACAAAATGATGGATTCGAGCCCTTGGAAAAGATACCTAAAGCAGTCTAATCTATCTAATCCTACAACAACGCCTGAAACGCCATCACATCATCAATCATCCATGCTTTATAGATTTGTAAAACATGATATATAATAATTTCGTAGTAGTCATTAACTAATTGCATCTAGAGTAAACTAATTTATTACAAATTGTTGTAATTACAATAGAATTTGTATTTTAAAAGCCCCTACCCTGCTGCTCATCTTCCTTTGCTCGGAGTAGTAGCTGCATCCTCATAATCATTCTGCACTGGTTGTAAATGTGCTACAGGGGATGACGATGAATTAAATTCTTCTATCGTGATAGTATTTGCCTCCAAAGCCTCCTTAGCCTCTAGTAATCTCTTCTCGATATTTTCACCCGCAATCCGAATCTGATTCATCTTTGCCTCATAGTCCACACCAAATACCGTCAGTTCTGGCATTTGGTCTTCCATCATTGCTGTCACCATTTCCAAATGTTTCGCATTAGGCATTTCTCCAACAATTAGCGTCTTCAAATTCCTACAACCAAACCACATCATGAAACATTAATCAAATCAATCAAAGTCATATCAGTCATGTCACATACTTGCACTTAATCAACGCCCCAACCCCCCTCTCTGACACCCGTTGACATCCACTCAAGTCAATATACTCTAACGTTTCATGAAATATCCTCGCTATTCTATCCAAACACCAGTCATCAATGAATCGAGTCTTCTTAAAGCTCAACCATTTCACATAGCTCAAATTCTCTGCAAAAAACACCCACATTGTAGCACACCGACACCCTCCATGATAATTCTTTGCATGTCTTACGGAAATTGGCGAGCCCTTCATACATGAGAGGAAGACCCTCACAATCAATCGCCTCCACTCTAAACCTTGGATCAAACATTGTCGGGAGGGAGCAAAGGTTATTCCTCATGACTGGAAGGTCCAACTCATCCACACCCGGTCTAGCATCCTTCCGATATTCAGTAATCCAATCATCATGATCTCGAAATCGTACTTTCCCTTTACGAAAAACTATGAAATGTGCAACCGCCAAGTCATTACCAAGCACCTTGTTTCGTTTTGGATTATAACTGAAATTATACATCAAGATAAGATCAAGATAAGGTCAATCAATCTTTAGTCATTAATCCTTACGCCTGTCCCTTGATTTCAACTTCGGTATCGAGAGAAGTCCACCACCTCTTGACAACTTTGGACCTTAAATCCCAATCGCCATGAAAGAATGAGAAGGCGTCGATATAATTCCGTTTGGTAGGATCCTTCCATGCTCTGAGATAATGACTTGTAGCCTCCCCACGACGTTCGAGTAGGGGTGGCTTCCTCTTAAGAAAGCAGTCGTATCCTTCTAGTTCTGATTCTTCCATTCGCAATATCTCTTTTCGTTTACGAGGCTGTTGTCGCCGAATAGTCAATGCAGACGATGTCGACGTTGGAGTGATGACTGACTGTGGTGGTGGTGACTGGTTTGAAACAAGAGAGAATCCTCCAGCAGAGGGTGGAGATGGGATTCGAACAGGGTCAGAAGATGGACTAGCAGAGACCAAACCAAGGCTGGATTTGATTCCTGTTTTAGAACTTAAAAATTGCACTAAAACAACTCGTTCAAGATGGGATCGCCCATGAAGAAAAAGACGAAAACCTCCGGTAGACACCATCACTCACTGCATGCACTGGCTAGATTGACCTCTGACCTGACCTTATACGAAACAATACAAATATTCAAAGAAGGAAGGCAACTTGGCACATTTATTATCCGATTTAGTAGAGAAAGAGAGAGAAACCTTAATTCTACGAGAGATTTCGACTCTGCGCGTATTCATCCAATTCAGCCCCAATCACGGTTTTTATCATTCCATGCAAATATTTGATACTAATGAAACAATTCGAGGTCCATTATTTTTGCGATATAATAATAAATTGCCATTTTATTTATTGAGTAGTATGCGTTACAAAATGTACTAAAAGAATTACAGGAGAAAGATACAATGTGTCTTCATTGATTAGAGATGAATAGAGTAAAAGATGCTAAAACTAAGGCTTGCATGGTTAGTTGGCGTTGGCGTTGGTTGTGTTGGTTATTTGTTCCACCCTCGAAAAAATGAAGTCACCGAAGACAATAGTCCTCCGCCAGTTCCTGTCAAACTGTTTGAACTAGATGATCTGTAAATGCTATTGTTTGTGAATGATAGAGTAGGACTAGCACATTCTGCGGCCTTCATCTCTTGTAGACTAAACTCTTCACAGACAGCGGCACGATTTATTGTTTCCCAATCTGATGGTATCCATTCAGTGTCCGAATCACAAGATCCACTACTATTTGCATCTTCATAAATTACTAAATCCTTCTCTAGAGAGTCTTCCATTGATTTCGCCAATTGAGACGCTACTTCAAATGGTCCACGTCTACAAAATAAAACCAACAAAATAAATACCTCTGGCATCTATCAAGATTACATATCAAATTTTAATAAAACTAACCGGCCTAAATCTGACTGCTCCGGATCAAATAATAACAGTAGATTCGAAATCGTTTTTCTTGGTTGCAGAGAAGTCGCATGAATTCCTTGAGAAGAACAGAGATGAATCACGTTCGCATTTAATTTTGCTATTTTCTTGTTGAATTTTCCATTCACGAGATCTCCGTTTCGGAATTCACTGTGCAGAAAAAACATGAAACGTTTAAGAACACTTTTTAAGGAAAACCACTCGTCGTTTTTGACTTTGACGTACCTGTAGGAAAGACGATGCGGAAGGCGAAGATCCAAATAGTAAGCGATGAGATTAACAAACTGTGTCGTGTAAGTAAGCGCCCCAGATATACAATGGGAAGGATTTCGATGCGTAGATCCACCGGAAGTCACACCACTTGGTGTCTGATTACGCTCAGCTGAAAAATTATACCAACATCTAAGTATAACCATCTAATTAATCAACAAAAATCAACCAATACACACACATACCCCACATATTGTAAGCAGAGTAGTCCCCCGAAGCAGGAAGTGTTGGACCGTGCGGACCAGTAATTGTGTAACAAGCACCAAACGAGCTCACAAGTTCATCAGGGCGACTCCAATAATTACTTTTTGCTACCATCAAGGATCGAACGGTGTCATCTTCTTCATCACTCCAGGAATCTGCTGTTCCAGAACCAAATATCCTAAAAAGGGAGAAAATTAATTAATTTCGGATAAACTAATGAATGATTGGACACTCACTCCTTGGGTCCACTTCGGCTCCCCTGATTCACCTCTTCAATAGGAAACACGTGATGCCTTAACTGAATTACTCGAGACTTTGTTCCTCCTTTCAATTTTTCTTGACGTTTTTGTACCTCTTCATGAAACCGTTTGAGTTTTGTGCAACTGTGAACATATTGAGACTTCATGTTATCCAATCTCTTCCGAAAAACTGGCCACATTATCAACTTCTCTCCCGTCTTCTCTTTTAATATATCACCTTCCTTTTTAGCTATAAAATTAAAAAGACGACATGACAATCTCATTATCTCACGTGATCGATAAGACAATTTAAAATTAGGCAATATCCGTTCCATACCACTTTGAATTTTTGACTGCAGAGAACTTTTAAGCTGATTTTGAAGCATTATCGTAGACTGACATTTCTCAATCTCATCAATCTATAAAATTAAAATAAAACATCAAATTCAGATGCCTTAAACAGTCATTAAGACACTATTTAAATATTATTTCAAACCCACAATCGTATCGATTCTTCCTCTCCTGTCTGTATACAGAGAGCACTGCCTTTTCAAGCCCTGCAAGGTACGCTGAGTAATTTGAAATTTTGTAACAAGCTCCGAGTACCTGAAAGCAACAGATTATACACAAATTGCATAATTTTATCATACACACAGCATAATCATCTACTCCATAATTAATAAATTACATTACAAACTGGTTTTAATAACTAAATTAATAATGAATCAGCAAACTAACACAAGCATACACATCCATGATTTTGGCGACAACCCACTGCCAAACACGTCACGATTACATCTCAGAATTAGACATCTCTCTATCCAACCAACCAAAACATGGAGAGGTTATCATTATTCATGACCCCTTCCAACGTCATTCCCCACATATATCTTGAATCTCCAAAAACAAGAAATAAACCAGTCGAACGAAACAACTGTGTCCATCAAGTCTGGATGACTAATACATTTCATTAGAAAAGTTACAAACTAGTAGTACCTTAATCAAAAAGGTATAAATATCGCTTAATTTTATCTTCTCAAACAATCAGTAATCAAAAATATCCCAGTTTAGTACAAGATAAATAAAATAAATAAAAATGCTCATCAAAGACATTTTCACCATCATCATAATACCATCCATCGTTTCGACTGGAGAAAATAATACCGACATCAATTTTAACACTTCCACCTCAGAAGACAGCTTGGATTTTCAAGACAACTGGACAGAATTTCCTGACATTTTCGGAGGAAAGGGAAAATCACACCCACCCCCTGATCCATTATTGGATGCGGTGAATCAAGAGGTTCGTCGACTTAATTTGGACTATCCAGACGACTATTTCGACCATTTAGAAGACAACAGTCAAGAAGTTAGAGATCTCATTAGAAAAAGACAGACATCTCTTGAAACAACTACAACCCAATCAACGACCACACATTCGACAGAGCTTCCCATTTTGACACCACCACCAACAACCACGAAAAAACCATCCGTCATAGTGTCAACAATTACCAACATTAAAAATGACGCTGGATCAATTTTCGGCAAAGTCGTTAATCCAATATCTGTAAGAAAAATATCTACATCCCTATAATATCTTTAGCTCGATTATAACATATTCGCAAATACATTTTCTACTGTAGAAACTTTTCGGTGGAAAACCCACCACCACCACTACAACCACAACCACCACCACTACAACCACAACCACACCACCTCCTCTCCCAGAGCCAGAGCCCCTTGAACTTGAAGAAATAACCAAAAACTGTACCGAAGTAACTCAAATATTTTTCAAAGGTGATTGTCGCAACCTCCTACAAGACGAATATTGCCAAAAAACCAACCATTGGCTTGTAGAAGACCCCGTCACGAATCGTGCTAAATGTGTCCATAATCCTTGCTTCGCAACAGCTAATAACACAGCACCCTTCGGGGACAAATGCATCTTTGTTGGAAAAGGAAACGAAACATGCAACATTGGAATGAGGACATACATTTACAGGTCAGGAAATGTTGAATGCGACTGCAAAGAGGGGTATTTGTTTAACCAGGAAGATAGCACATGCTATGAAGCGTTTACACAAGGCCCATGCTCTAATGGACAACATTTCAAACTATCCATACTAAAAGACAAGGGTGAAGAAGAAAGGAAGCCAGTTTGCATGTCAAACCCCTGTGTTCATCAAGACTACTTTTGCAATGCACCACGATGTGTGAAACAGGTATTTGTTATTCTTATTATCTAATTCGCAGTATAAATGAATGATGAATCAAAATAATAGTAAAAAATAATTGTAATAATTCAGAGAAGTTGCGAGCGTATAAGATCGTCATGCGGAAACAATGGGAAAGGTAAATATGTCATAGACCCCATAACATATACACCCTATTGCGACGAAACGGGTCTTCCTGATAAAATTATCGGCAACGTACCAACACTAAGTTGTGCTAAAGGGTCAAGAAGGTACACGACATTTAAATTAAATGATTTAATTTAAAAAACTCTTTATCAAATTTTAACAAACTATTAAATTGTAGGGACATTCTCGGCAACTGTAGGACACCCACAACCATCGACTTTAGCTAAATCCAGGGGTCGATAACTACTCAACAATCATAAATAAACAATAAAAAAATACTTGAGGTATCACTTCCGAGGAACCGGATGGATACCGACACCATTTATGTAATTGTTCCAAGAATGCTATTCTATGATATTTATGATATATCCAATGTCTATGAAACAATTAATTCAACAAAGTATGATTCGTGGGTTTTCTTAATGATTCATCATCTTTTTCATTCTCATGCTCATTGTCTGAATACCTGAAACTGTTTCGCCAAGCTCACCCACAAATTGATTCGCAAAAAACACCTCACCTAACTGAAAAGATGCCAAAGAGGCAACCACCCACCAAGACTATTAGTTAATTGCCAAAACCAATTTTATTAGCACCTTCATTATCATTTATCACATGTACAAGTAGTGTTGGCACTGACTGTCAGCAAATTCGGCATGCGAACTTGCTATTTTTTGCGAATAGGTCTTACAAATTCTCTTTAAACTAAAGAACTCAATGCAATGATAATAAATACGTCACAATTTGCTAAAATACCAGAGGCAACACCTTGACTTTGACCACGATGAATGATGATACATTCTTACCTACTAAAAGTCAAGTGATGTCATAGATAAAGCACAAAAGACATTCCCTTCTCATATATAAAGAATTAACCCCACTGCATGATACTTGATTTGTTGCAACAAATTAACAAACCACACAAGGAACTATAACTTTTACTACGTCTTACTCAAAAATGGCAAAAATTGTATTCATAATTTGTGCATTATCTTCAATTCTTCCCAACTGCATCTCAAGCCCAATGCAGTTACTAGTACCTCCTACAGAATTGAACACTAATAATAACGCAGTAAAGAGCTCCCCAACCACCGACACCGACGCTAGCCAAATCATCACTACCACCCCCACTTCAACAAAATGCACCTCCACCCAAACTGAATACAAGGGGAAGTGTTTTCAAGTTTTACAGCAACTTCCCTGCCCAGATGGCGAATGGCTAGTTGAACTTGAAGACGGAAAGAAGGGTACTTGTGTCGAAAATAAATGTGCCCAGTATGGAAATGCTGGCTACTTCAAAGGACAATGTGTACAAATTCGTTCAGAGGAATACTGCTCAAAAGGAATGCGAACTTATATTTACAAGTAAACGAACGATACACCACTAAAACATGCCTTAAACAATTCTTTACATTAAAATAGGTCTGGAATAGTTGCTTGTGACTGTAAAGAGGGTCACATTTACAACCCCTTGGATGGAATTTGCTACGAAGCATATCGACAAGGTCCTTGTAAAGAGGGCATGATTTTTGTATCTACAACAGACGCTTCTAACACGAGTAAAACACTCTGCAGAAAAAATCCATGCAAAACTGAGGGCTATTACTGTTATGGAGGAACTGATTCGAAATGTGAACGAAAGGTAAGAAAAATCTGCACAATGTTAATGAATACTAATTACTTTTTAACCTCATATCTTAATTATCAGGGATTCTTCTGGATGTGGTTCCCATTCTCTAATAAGATGTCCTCCAACTGTATGCAGTTTGGTTCCCCCTGTACCCCCGATTGTAAAGGAATATTTGTCATTCATCCAGACACTAATATGCCCTATTGTCAACAAGATTTACACGATATTACTATTGGAAGACCAAACACACGAATCATTGGAAATGTTCCCATTTTCAAATGTGCCCCAGGTTCAAGAAGGTAATAATGCCCTATCTACCTACAATCCACATCCACATCCATCTTTCTAACTATGCTAAATTAGAAAGATGTTTCTTTTTCCGTTCCAGGGACATTTTAGGCAACTGTAGAACACCAACAACGATCGATTTCAGCTGATTTTACCCCTTTAAAATGTAGTCAAGATTATGAAATACCAAACCAAACCAAAATGATGAATGCAAAATAAAATGTGATAGTGATAAATAAAAAGCCAATCACTCACCGTTCTTTAGATTGTGGTGCATTCCTATAATTATTGTTCTGAACACAAAAATCTCCCCTCCGAAGGCACTCTTGACAAGTAATCCGTTGTCTCTTCCTTTTACACAATGGACATGGTACTTTCTCACCAAAAGGAGCTGCTGCATTGTTGGTCCGACTCAGTAACAGTTCATTATAATAATTCTCATCCTCTGAATCTGATGATGGCACCTGCAATTTATTTATTTCATGAAAAATTCATCAAAACTCCTGTTGATGAAAAAAATTCCTCTCACTCACCTGGAAATCAACTGGAGCACTCTCCTCCAACATGGATGCACCACCTCCTGGACCATCCCCATACCGCTTTAAACCTACACCCATCACCCCCAAACCCCCAGTAGACGACGCAGATAACGTGCTTGTGGATGAAGTAATGTTGAACCGCTCCTCTTCCTCTCCTTCAATAACGACATCATGTTCAGCAGGTGGATAGCACTCGTTTTCATCCATCATTTTTTCGGGGTGATTATTATTTAAAATTTAAACACTGAATGGCAACGTTGATGTCACTCACTCACTGGTCTGGACCAGTGTCCAATTTCAAGTGTTTTTAAGTCACAATCACTATACTAAAGTAAAATCACAAAGAATCGTTCACTTCTGACACTTGATTTTTGTTGGTTTAGGTTTTAGTTAGATTAACTGATTGATTTTAGGCTTAGATTTAGCGGAATAAGAAGATACCACAACATGCAAAAGGAAGGCAGTCCTTAACGAATTTCGCTGCAAGACTCCTGTAGTAATTAATTACAAACCAAAATCATCAGTAATCCATCCAAGTGGATTAGTCCAACATTAGTTTGACCATAAAATAGTGAACTTACGGATCCTGGTAGGCCATGATGCAGAGAAAAGCGATGAATCCGACAACTGTGATTACCGTCAAAATCTCGTTAAAGGTGGCCATCACTCAATCCTCTCCACTCCCTCCACTCTCTACAATTTCCTCCTAACAATTAGAAACAATTCACTCCACTAATTGATGAGGATTTATTAGTTTTATTTCATCCACTCGATCAATAGATAGTTTTTCTTACTTTTCATTTTACTCCAAAATTCAAGTCCTCAATAAATTCTTCTTCTTGAACGTTTATTCCCCTTCCCTAGTTTCGTTCCCTGGGGGACGGAATAATCACTCCTCCTCTCCTCCCTCTGATTTAGTAGAAATTAAATTATTTCCTCTCTCAGGTCAGGTGTTATTTTATTGCTAGGAAGAAAAAGAAAGAGTAATGATCAGGAATATTGAGATCTAGCGCCCATTTACTATATTGGTGAACATGACGTCACTTTTATCTCTTTTCCTTTTCTTAACATCCAACCATCACGTCAACCCCCTCTCTAACTCTACTCCATGACCCCATCATGACCCCAATGACCCAAGTCTCTTGTAGTAGTCACAAAAATAGTGACCACCCACAACCAACGGATGACATGCTATGCCCCTTGAACTTGGTGCTGTTAGTTAGTGGTGGTGGTGGTGGTGGTTTAGGTGGTGATGGAAGTTGGTTTTTTAGGTGCTGTTTGCTGTTGCTGACTGAACTCTACTGACTGCTGCATTATATTGTATATTTCTAATTTTTCTCTCTTATCAACATATTTTAACTATATTTTTAATCCCCAGTCATACATCACACAGCTAGTTCATCCTCCAAGAAATAACTAGAAACCCCATCTTCTGCTTATCCACAACTTTATAAATATACCTCTTCAATAAACGACATTTATCAATCGCTTATCATCATCATCATCATCCAACCATTCATCCAGGCAGGCAGAGGCAGGGAGGGAGTCGGAGGTTAGGGGGCGATTGGCTTGGGTAAGTCTAACAACTAAACATTATTTACATTTTATAAATGAATCCCATCATCATAAATAATATAAAACACATCACATCATCCATCCATCATGCGGGTGGTGGGTAGGCTTTCAACCACTTCAAACTACGAGTACAAACGATTATTAATTATTTCTCCCAATAATATTAGTCTAATAATTAATTCAATTATTATTGTCAATTGTTACAGATTCACATCCATCCTTATTGGGAGAGGAAGAAATTATACATCACCAAGAACCAAATAAACATCAGTGATTATAAATCAAGGAGACTAAATAGGAACCAAAGATAAAGGGACAAATATAAGACATCACTAGCTGGGGTTGGTGTGGGTGGATCACATTCGGTGGGTGGAGTGGAGTTGAAGAAGGAAGTAGTGACCCTCTTTTTTTTCTTTTACATCACATTCTCTGTTATGGTAAGTTTAACATTATCATCATCATCATCTACCTCTGTCTTTCTATAGTTTGATACACCATAATCGACCACATCTTTCTTTCTTTTATTGTCAAAACGTTTAACGTTTCGCAACAACTAATTCACTTTATCACGCTTACAATTGAGGGAATGACTCATATTATTCATGGCATGGCAGATCCAACATCATCATCAACCTTTTGTCATTCATATAGGAATCAAACAAAGGTTCAAGTTTAGATTAGATAACACAAAAAATTATTACCAAAATTCATATAACCTTCCCCGAAACCAATTTAACTCCAATTTACGATGCAAGATTGTTCTCTAAGCATTCCTCTTGTACATTTCGTGTAAATTTTAAAATTCGGTAGAAGTTGCGTGATTCGCACCTTTTATGTCTGTCATATCATCATCATGTCTGTCAGTTTAGTTTGTACAGGTTGTGCAATAATTTAACACGTTGTATTGCATGTAGTCTCCATTCTTTTTTATTTTGCGACGATTTTATTTATCCTCCTCCAATTCATTGTCGTAGTGTTATCCATCCCCACCATCATTTCAATCTCAAAGTTAATCAAATATTTTGGACCTGGTTTTGCTTCCTGTTTACTGGTTTCATTTTATTCCGTGGTAATATCCATATCTATGCCAAGTCTGAAGTGAGTCAGGTATGCAATATCTAAAAGTGAAGCCAGCAACCATCCCCATAATTATCTACTCTCTTCCAAACTCCTTCATTTTCTATGGAGTGAAAGTAATTTGTCAGAGGATATTTTATTTAATGGAGCATGATGCAGTCTATTCTTCTTCCCTACTGCAAAACAAAAGTGAAGAGAGTGAAACTTTATTAGTGCAAAATTCCAATTTTGGC
The DNA here is from genome assembly GCA_034695825.1 of Folsomia inoculata. Taxonomy (NCBI): domain Eukaryota; kingdom Metazoa; phylum Arthropoda; class Collembola; order Entomobryomorpha; family Isotomidae; genus Folsomia; species Folsomia inoculata. The sequence continues at coordinate 12,992 of JAQIWQ010000096.1, read as the reverse complement.
ACATTTTATCTAGGCCAATCTCAGTCCCAATAATATCAGGAATTCGAAAAGTATGATGGAAGGAAAAGGAAACCAATGCAATACCTTCAATAATTACCTTTTATACAAAACGCTCTCATTTTGATTCATCTCATTCCCACCAATGCTACACTTACTTCATTCAACGCCAAACCTATTGTTCTAATTGGGTCAAACTCTACAGTTTCAACCATTGTAACACTAATTGACCTTTTGTCCAAGTCTTGGCACCTCCATCCATAACATAATGGCCACCAGACCAGACCAGACCACTAAAGAAAAGGCAAACCTGTTGCGTCCTTCCTTTGTAGCGTTTAGATAAATTTTAAAAAAACGGCATAAAATGGCAGAATTTCTTTCTACCTCCCTGGTCTTCTCTTCTTTTATATTGTTTAATATTACCAGGCAGAAATCAAGTAAACGCGTCAGTCTCTCTTTCCTTATCTTGTTTTGTATTCCGCATTTTTTATTATAATCTCTTTACCTCATGTTACATGTTTCATAACTACATATAATAATAATAATACATCAAATACATGTTTGTTATATTCCTCACTCACATCACACAAAGGAAAAATGGGCATTCAGATCAGAAGCAAGATTTGTCAATGTATTTGAATTTGATCCTTCCATTCAATTCAATATTCATGCCCTATGCATGCATACCCTTCCTTCTTCGGTGCGATTGGTTACTTACTACCTGTGGTTGTGGTGACCGTGAAAAGATTCTCCCAGCTTTTCCAATTTGCATAATGTCGCACTTATTCCCGAAAGACGTCAAGTAACTTATTGCTTATTTTATTGGATTTATTTCCAAACACAAGACAGGACAATATGTACTCAATATCCATCTACTTCTACTTGTTATAACAGTGCAATCGTCTTTTTTCCTTATTCACCTTGACCCAGCTTTTTATTTCATTTCGAAATCGGATAGCGTTTAAGCTTCACATTTCAAGATTACAATACCAATACCCCATCCATCCAATCAATATGTAGTTGTACATGTTTCTTTCATCCTCCAGGCCAGACCAGGTCCTTCCTGCCTGGCTGGTTTGGTCTGACCATGGCATGCACGACCTTGACTCAATGTTATTCCATTTTTCGTCATTCAATGATTTCATAATGTATTTTGTCGAGATTTTTTGTTTACTACCCAAGCACTCATCCAGAGGGGATATAGAAATCAATATATAATCACTCCTTTCATCCATCAAACGATCAAACACAAAATACCTAAATCTAGACTACTCAAACTTTTTAGTCATTCATTCATTAGAGATTTGCCTGAAACAAAATGGGTTTAAAATGAGATGCATTCATTCTACCAAATAAATCCTTCTACATGTTTCCGTTTCATTTGGCGACAGAGAAGAGAACAGAATTTGCGAGTGGTTTAGTTTGGTTGGTTTCCTTTGGGTTGGCATTGGCTTGTAATTCATACTACTACTGATATGTATTAAACATGGTTGGAAACACCCAGGAGCAAAATAAGTGCGAGATAGAGCTGTATGTACTGAGCCTGGTCTAGTCTGGGCAGACTATGGGGACGGCGAAAGAAAACTTTGGAGAAAGTTGGTGGATTCGAGCCGGGCTGTGTTAGTTCCATCCAAGGCTGCTTTGGGCTCGGCAGCAGTTCTACTTTTTTCCTCTGGAACGACCGAAAGAAGAAGGTGGATTATATTACACCATCAACTACTTAACAAACCAAACCACCTAAACCTTCCTCTGTCTATAGTATAGACAAGACATTCATTCTCAAGGACAGGATAGCGATTACCGATTTATTTTCACTCCAAACCTGTCCAAAGTACTGTTGATTATTACTACTTTAAACTTCTCTCCCTACTTTCTCTTTTCCATTTTAGTTTTGCAAAGGTGTGCTCAATTCGATTGGAATTTAACTACCTCTCCTCACTTCTTCTTCTGAAGTATTTCTCACTTACTAGCAGACTGACTTGTGTCCAGAAAGAGGAACAGCATTTTATTACATGTCTTTATCTATTACGTGCTTGTCAAGTGCAGTGTAGTGGACCGAGTGTTTGTGCCCCTTTAAAACATTTTTTGCAAGGCCCGAGAGAGAGAGAGAGATATTGAGGAGGAGAAAGTCACGTTGACAATAATGAGGAGAAAGCATCTCTTTACAAAGTGGCAACTCGGAGCTACTCTTGTCATCATCAGACGTAAAGAGTGCGTTTTTATTATATAATCATTTATTTTATTCTTTTAAATAGAATCCATTACAATATTTAAAAAAGAACCTCCCAATTGGTTTGTTCTTATACATAATTTCTTTTATATAAATACTTCCATCTTTTCGTTTGAGAGATCTATCCGGGTTATCCATCCTCTTGCTCCCAGCATATTCTCGAATGCCATATAATAAAATCAGACAAGAATTGAGGATCAAATTCATGTCAAGTAGATTTTCCTGTGTGTCACAAGTCAGTCATGTCATGTATGTACAATGTCAGTCAGTCATGCGAAAACTCTTGTTTTTGTCTTTTACTTCTAGTTCTAGATAGTTTGAGGACTATTTGTTTTATTTGTATAGAGAAAAGTTTGGAAAAGTTGTGTAAACTAAACCAACAAAAGTTAAGGAGATGGTAGTAGAGACGGTGCATTCTTTATGGGGATTCCGAATCCCAAAAAAAGTCAAATTCGCTTTGTCTCTTTCATCTCATCGCTCGCTTTCTCTCATCTTTCTCTATCATCATCCTCCATCCACCATCACATACATGAGCCATTTTTGAGATATAACTTGAGCTTCGTGTTGCCTTTCACTGCCTCCATCATCCACCATCGCAAAAAAACATCATCAGTCACGTCCATCCATCCATCCAAGGGACCTGACCTTGGCGTTGGCTTTGGATTCCTGGCTCTTTCTTGCAAAAACATAACCACTTTAAGTCATCCCATTATGCATAACATGATGGCATGGGCATGGGCGTCTTGTTGTTTTTACATCTCATCACATTATTCACTCACCCATCATAAAATAGATTTGCCACTCTTTAAACCAATAAGTTTTCTACTCTCTAAACTTATTCGCTGATTAATATATCGTCTCATCGTCTAAAGACACAGATCAGAAGAGGGGAATGTAATTAATTATACTTTATACCGTTGAATTAATCATAAACCAAAAATAGGTCAGAAATAATGTGACCACCATGGTCTGGTGGGCCGTGGTAGGTAGGTCAGGTGTAGGTCATCCATCAATCAGTCAGTGTGAAGGACTCTCTGATTTGAGGATAGATGAGCATCCAATGATTTGGAGAAAGTTATTTTCTTTTGATGTGCTAGCTTTTTGTGAATGTGACGTGTTTAATATCTCTGGGGAGGAAACGTCCAGTCGACTTCCCTCTTCTTAAGGAAAGAATCATCATAGTACACTGTCTGCCCTGTCATACTGCTAGCAGCCTTTCCACTTTTACCTGTCATGTCAGACATACTTTCTTACATCCTTATCCGAAGAGTGCAGGATAAACATTTATCTACCCACAGTTCCATCCAACAATTCTTTATTTATTATTTAACCAAGGGTGAAATACACAAAATCTTTCTAGAGCACAATTGGAAATGTCATTTTCTAGTCTCCTCCTCATTATCTGGATTTTTTATATAGTTTATACTATAGTCTGGATCCAAAAGACCCGAAATCTCCTATTTTCTCCCTAACTTAACCTAGCTGTTCTATCGACAAGAGAGAGAGAGAGAGCTCATAATATGGCTAATACCCTATTATTTAGTCACGTTTACCCATTAAATATTAATTCTACTTTCCAACTTGGCCATATTACTCACTCTATAACCTACTTATTTGAAGAGGACAGCAGTTTTGTTTTGTTTGGTTAGTGGTCTGGTCCTTCATTCGTTCCAGTCATTCCTTCCTGGCTACATACAAATGTGTAATATACCGAGGTTGGTTAAATTAATGTACCAACATAGGAGAACCATTCAATTTAATTCAGAAGACCAGACGTTTTGCAAGCTAGATCAGAATCCGACATTTCTAAAGAAAGAAAGAGCTAGTGAATGAATATGCATTTTGGGGGTTGGAGAAAGTTTTCCTGCTTTCTTTCTTGGAATCATTTGTGCAAATGGTGGTGGGTGTTGGTGGTATTGGATTGGACTTGAAGTGTCTCACTCTCTCTATCTGGACTGGACTGCTAGAGTCGGCAGTCAGTCCTCAGTCGAGTGGAGGGTATGATTTGCTCCATTTCCTAACTACTAAGCAAGTAAAAGGACGTGAGAGTAGAACGTTTACTTACTTACATGGGGCTTACTTATGGTACACTCAAGACAAGAGAGAATTGGAGAAAGTTTAGAGATTTCTCCTTCTTCCTCTATCTGGCCTGACTGTAGGAGAAAGCTCCACTTTCCACTTGTCATTATTACTCTGACTGACTCTACTTTTCTCTACCCTACATTGCATAATCAGTGTCCCAGCTATTCATTTCTTTCTGGTTGTAGTTGACTTGGAGCAAACAATCAACAATACTCACATGAATAGTCAAACCACAAACGATTATGTAAATCTGATAAAATAGGTTATGTTCATCTACGTTTCTACATTTTATACATTTTAATCTACATTCAATATACATTTTATATAGATTCATCATATTCAAAATGTATTAAATATTATGCTTCATCATTAATGATACAACTTGAAGTGATGCTGATTGTTAACAAAACAACGATAGATAAGATGATTATATAATTTTATCTTCTCTCAAATGCAGTTGAAAACATTATCCTGTCCATTTAGACATATGTAGTTGGGTATGTAATAAATCTAGATCTAACTGACTAAACTAAACTCAAAACTTATCAAGCAAGTACATAGTTCAACACTTATCAAATGATAACCGATACTAATTAATGCACTTTTGTCATCAATCAATCAGACTCACTGCTTTCACTATATAATGTAGTCGGAGATGTACTTCTTTATTTGTCTAACTGTTTTATTGCAAGTCTAGTAGTGCATTGTAAATATACTTGTGACATACATCAGTAGAGGTTTTGGACACTGACAGGTATTAGTCAGCATCATCATATCAATAGTTTCTGCAGTTTAGTTAGGTAATGTAACAATCTCTAGTGGTTAGTTATATATGTTATATCTCATTCTTAACCACCTATTAATAAGTCATTTATTTGTTTGTGGTCTACTTACTACGTATACCATGGGTTGGGTTTTCTTTTGTCTGTATGATTTACATCAATAATTCTATTCCCCCATTTATGTATCTCGGCTCTTTTTTACCTTACTATCGATGGATTCTATGTATACTTTTTTCATCTTTCTTTCTGTCTCAAACATGATAAAATAACCACCAACCAACCAAACCAACCAATTTTTTTAGGTTATTTGATTGGTTGGTTGTTTAGTACATGTCTCTATAGTGTGTGATGTAAATATGCTGTGGATTTAGTAATCCTCCTTCTGGGGAGGTGGAGGTATAATTTATGGACCTTGAGCTGGTGAGACGAAAGCTTTTTCGCTTTCACTTCATTGCAATAAATTCAAATGCATACGGGTGAGATCATTCATTATCACTTACTCTACAAATAATTACTCCCTCTCTATTCATTTATTTCGCAACATTAGTGTATCTGCATTTTAAATTACATAATAATCCAGGTTCTTTCATTTATTTTCGCTTTTTCGCTTGCATTCATTCAAGCTACCTCCTTTCTTGCTCAGTCAGACATTTGCGGTTCGATTATGGTGTGTCATTTCATCATATCATGCATGATACCTGCATGTAATTAATGTAATATTGAATGCAATGAATGGCATTTATGTATTTATCTAATTTTCTGTACTATACATAGAAATAATGAGATGGGGGCACTGCTTGATAAGCCCAAAACGGAAAAACACAACGAGACAGGGGACTGGAATGGACTTCGATATGGATTGGCCAGTATGCAAGGATGGAGAATCGAGATGGAGGATGCACATAGGGCAGAAATGGGACTCCCAGGAACCGAACACTTCAAAAATTGGGCTTTCTTTGCCGTTTTTGATGGACACGCCGGAGAAAGAGTATCATCACATTGTGCAGAAAATCTACTAGAAACAATCATTCAGACAGAACAATTTGTACAATCTGCAGAAGAAGTTTCCACTGAAGAAATTAAGATGGGAATTCGTGAAGGTCAGTGGGCTTAGTAAATTTCGTGGTTTTTTATGTCATATTTTATTATCTTTTCCTTCGTAGGGTTTTTGTTGTTGGATGACAAGATGCGAAAAATCCCGGAGATGGCTAGTGGTAAGTTATCGTATCAAATATTAAGTTTGTTATCTTATAAAATACAAGCCGAGCATTCTAGGAGAAGACAAAAGTGGTTCGACAGCAGTTTGTGTATTGATCTCTCCAACTCATATGTGAGTATTCTATTTATCACCATTTTTTGTTGCAAACAATTAATGCTATTATCATTATTTCCAGGTATATTGCAAATTGTGGAGATTCGTAAGTCATTTATACTGAAGAATAACTAAAGTTATCATCCATTCTTGTATGCGAATTTAATTATTTCCTTAAATTTCTCCAGGCGTTCTGTGCTTTGTCGGGAAGGACGAGTTAGTTTTGCAACTCAGGATCACAAACCTATCAATCCATCAGAAAAAGAGCGAATCCAAAATGCAGGTGGTAGTGTTATGATACAAAGGTAAATAAATGGATATATGTTTGAATATTTCCACTAATGAATCCTTACTAATATATATTCTTTTGTATATATTTCAGAGTAAATGGTTCTTTAGCAGTGTCTAGAGCTCTCGGGGATTACGAATACAAAAATGTCGAAGGGAAAGGACCCTGTGAACAACTAGTGTCGCCAGAACCAGAAATTTCTGTCGAACCCCGTGACGAAAAAGACGAGTTCATGGTGTTAGCTTGTGATGGAGTTTGGGTAAGCATAATTTATTTATGCTTGACATATTACCAACGAACAAAGTTTTACTTTTTCTTGTCTGTTTCAGGACGTAATGTCAAATGAGGACTTGGTAGAATATATCAGATCAAGATTGCGAATTACCAATGACTTGGCAAGTATTTGCAATCAGGTCATCGATACTTGTCTTTTTAAGGTAGTTGATTATTGATGTCAATTCACAACATCTTTAACACACTTTCCCTTATTCGGACTTCGGACATTACAGGGTAGCCGTGATAACATGAGTATGGTTCTGATAACTTTCCCGGCATGCGCACCTCCAGTCGAAGAAGCAACGCAAAAAGAAGCCGCTCTAGAGGAGCTATTAAAAAATCGTGTTACAGAACTAGTTAAAGAATCCGATGGTAACATTGAACTTCCTCATATTCTTGCGACTCTAAGTGACGAGAATATTCCCGACTTGCCACCTGGTAATGTATTATTACTTTTCTTTACATATAATTTAGAAAAGTTGTAAATTTTCTTTTTCTTTTCATTTCCACCAGGTGGAGGTTTGGCAGCCAAGTAGGGACACAATTATACTAAATAATCTTAATCATTCTCTTTCTAATTAACCATGCACGTATTTTTTAGACGAACCTTCATCGAGTCGGTGTACAAAGTCTTATGTCCAAATAGTGTCGATTCAGTAAGTTTTCTCATTCTAAGTTTTACACATTTTCTTCTATCTCTTATTTATATTTTGCATTTATATTACAGGCGGAATCTTAATGATGTCGATCAATTCTACACATGTTCAACTTCTTTTCAAGAGTTTTCAACAGTTCCAACGATTGGATGCAGGCAAAACTCTTCAATTTCAAGGCACTGTGAGTTGACATTCAGAAAAAGAATGGCAATCACCTTCACGCTGTATACATACACCTAACGTATGTCTACTTTACCTACCACTACTACCAACCTAAAAATTTACTATAATTTTAATATCCTAATAATTATCATGTCATCTTTTAGCCTTTTTGACTTGGCTAAAACATTATTTTACTTGATTACTATCGCACAATTTTATAATATCACTTTCAATGCTTATCATTCATGTCTTATTCAGTTGCAAATTCAACTTATTATTCAAAACTTGATTTCCTGTTTCATTTTATACCATGTTTTCAAGTTTTTCGCAGTTTGCATTTCGCAAAAAAACTCCTTACAAACTCCATTTTCTTCTTGAAAGCAATTGCATCACAGTAAATAGTTTAATTATCATTAATTAATTACATTATAGAGTACAGTACACAAGTTGATCAAATTATACGTGTGCAGTGCAGTATCAATTATTTTAGAAAATTAATTGTGCAGTAATAAGTATAGTTAGTTGTCTCTTTAAATTTGCATCATCTTCTTCTACTCTGAATGAGTGATACAATGTATAAAAACAGCAGAAATTCCCTTAATTAATTCTTTTTATTGTATTGACCAACAAATATTTGCTTTAAATAATGAATTGATTGATTAATGAATCGATAATGCACAGTAGATAGAACTGGGTTGGGTGGCGTTGGTCTGGTCTTTATAGTAGCCACATTTGTTTCGTTGCTTAACTAACTTAACATTACCCTACCTTAATTAATTATTTTCATGGATTAGATTGGGATTAATTGGGTATAAGAATAATGATTTAGTTAAGTTGTAGTATAAAGAAAGGTCATAGATAGGTCAAGGTCACCCAAAGAAGGAAGGAAAAGAATGAAACCTTATTAAGTAACCATCATAGACTCGATTATGCAGACGCTTTACCTTAATGTATACCAACGCATTTAAGGAGAATGATAATGAATACTTGTACAACACTTAAGTTAATACGCATATTTACTACTACTACAGTGTGATCTTAGACAAAAAATGTAATAATATTATGTCCCCCCTCCCCCCATCCAATGCCAAATACTGTGCAAAATGTATTCTAATACTGTTACATACATCAAAAATACCAACTTCAATACTATTTCTCTGTACCCTTTTGTATAAGTATGCAGCACACTGATGTTTCTATCACAAGATTTGGAAACATTCAAAATAATTTGTCCTATCATGAGTCGAATATAGAAATATATCTTATTTAAATATATAAACTGCAAACAGTAATAAAATAATGTAAAGTAAAAGGGATTTAACTAATGAATGACGACAAGACAGTTATCATCACTTTTCTTTTAATAAATCCACATTGTCGTGTCAGACCTTTATACAAAAATACACCATGTTTTCTTCTTTATTATTCTCATTAATTTCAGTCATAAATTAACAAAAGTTATCATTGCAAAGGCAGTACGGACTTTGCGATAATTTTTCTGGGCGACAACAAGGATCAACTGACTTGTACCCCGATCGCTGCAGCATTTCCCAATATTCTCGCTTCAATTCTTGGCGTCGATTTTCGGCATCCTCATCCCGAATACGTTGTTGTTGGGCAAGGTACTCTGGCTGAAGGTAGGGCGATCCTGCACAATCTTCTGGGACGCAGAGCCGCTGTTCCTGCGCTAAACTTACCCAAGCTTGTTTTGGATACCTATGCAAAAACAACCAAACATTTGGCCAGTGTTTTCGTGGATAAGCTATGGTTATTCTTCTTTCATACGTAATCACTCCTCGACATGGGTATGGCGCCAAGCCCCCACTACCTCCTCCGCTATTCCCTCCACACATTTTATAAAAAGGGTCACATTTTCGTCTCCGTAATTCTTCAATTGGTTTATTGTCATCTGGGTTAAAGAAACCAGCAATAAAGTTGCTTCTGCAGGGCTGGTCCCGAAGGAACCAAACGTTTTCGGGGGACTTTTCTTCCCTGAAATTAATAAATTCACTTTATTCATCTCATCTTCCAAAATACATGGTTTTTTATCTTTTTCTTACGGCATTTCCACCGCAATGGGAGTGTTGATTGGGTCCAAAATCTCAATAACCGTTGGAGGAGGGCAAGGGCAATATCGATCCAGATATTTCTGACGTTGTTCACAGTATTCTTGGATTTTAGACTCGGCCTGCTCTTGACGATAGCAGTTGAGGTCACACACGGGCTTTTCTTGAGGTGCACGAAATTTCGGGGTTGGTCTAAATGCATCCTTTAAATGTAATGAAACTACTAGACATGCGAATTTTCTACATACGTGCAACATGGTGGGCATCGTGCCGGACGGTCACAGGGATTGTCGGTCCTTCCTACGGCGTCAATGAGTGGATCCCTCCGGGGGAAAACCAGTCTCGGTCGAGGAACCCACCCACATTTCGCACCCACGCAACCAAAAGCACAACCCAAAGTTGGATTCCTACCTTCGGCCATGGTCATAAAGGAGACAAAACTTTGACAAAATTTTCACTATTCAAAATACGTTTTACTAATAATTTTTTTTTAAATATTATTACAAGGAATAGAATTTTAAACTTTTTCAATCCTCTTAAATTTAAAGCCTGGCAACGCACGCATTACATTACCATTCATTATACCTGCAACGAAACCCCCATTTCATTCAAAGCATCCAGTCATGCTTTGGGTGGGTCCGACGTCCGACTGACTGGTCCGAGTTTCCTGTATCGGACCCACTCCATCCATCTTCCAACTCATGAATGGCAAACATTTTACATTAATTTAGGTGGTTAGTAGTCATTCTTCATTCGAAAGTGTAGTATCCGTTTTACAAAAAAAACAGTTGCATGCATAGTTGTAAAATTGTGGCATTCTTTCTATCTACTTTTGTACCTTTATGTACTAGTGTACCTTCACTTTCATCCATCCATCATTAAAGGGCTTGCGTTCATTCATGTACTTTTTCCTCACTCACAAACTAGCCTGGACTGGACTCGAGGGCCGAGGGTCTGATTTGATGTCCAATCTACCCATTGTCTGACAACCCCATAATCATTAAACATCAACCAACTGCTCCTGGACTCTTTCTTACTCACCTTTGTTACCCATGCCATCCATCTATCTACGCTCTTTTTTATACTTTACCTTAGCTATTACATAACTTCTAAAAGTGTTTGACATGTTACAGTACTACCCAACCATCCAACCAAGTCATTCAACACAGCGAAGCAATTCTACAATTCTCACGCACATCACCCATCACCACCAACTGCATGCACTGCACATCTCTCTCCCCAACGCCAACCATGGACTTGGCGTAGTCTAAACATTCTGCATAGTAGGATGGCCCAGGTGAGGTGAGTTGAACCTATTATAAGACCGACCAGGTATGGATGAATAGGTGGATAGACGGTAAAAAACTGTGGCTTCGCTATGCATAGGCAGGTGTGGTGTGGCATCAAAGGGGTTACCTGGTTCTAACTCCTTCATCCTTCACGTATAACGTCTGCTCTCACTTTTCTCAAATAAGAACCTCGTCCCCCCATTGCATCCACCCCATTACCACCACCACATATACAATCTCATGAGGACATGAACCAAAGTAACGATAACACAACAAACACAAAAACCATGAGTAAAAAATCAAACTGCTTGCTTTGCTTACTTGCCGTAATATAATAATGACTTTTACTCTTTGATGGTATTATCCCATCTTCCACATACTCTCCTCTCCTACTACAGTTCCATCCACACCGACCAAACCACTAACCGAAACCAGTATGTTATGCAGTATGTGTGCCTGAACTGAAATCTGATTCGATTGTTGAGCCCTATGTGTCCTGTTAAACCCAACTGCACTTTAACAATTGTTTATATTTGGGTGACTGACTGGAATGTTGCATTGTTAACATAATAATGTTTGCATAGTTAGTTTAGTTAACTTTTACCAACGTGCAAAAGGGGTGGGTAAATGGGTGCTCAGTGCTCTCCTCGTGCGGTTGCGATATCAAGAATCGTGTTGGGAATGTCATGGTGGTGGTCATGATGGCAGTTGCGAAACAACGGCCGACTTTTGCCAATAAGTTGCTTCTTGCAGTTCGTTAGTTAGTGTACCTTTGAGATTCATAAAGGAAGGAAGAAGGAAGCATTAATAGGAGGGGTATGGTATATGCTCACATTGCAAAAGCTGTTTCACGTCAAAGAAAGTGTCTTTCTTGAAAGTGCCACAAAGAATGTAATGTTCCTAGGAACATAACATGACTAAAAAATTGTTAGTGATAGTGGGTGAAAGTGGTGAAAGTGGTTGTGAGGTTGGTGGATGAGACATGATTTTAGTGAGGAAAATGAGACCCGGAGAAAAGTTTATGGATGCCGAAAAAGGAGAAACAGATTTGCAAGATTCGGCAGACTCCTACCCAACTCCAGGACTTCATGGACCAGGTCCCGGTCCACCAAGAACATTACATTCAACAAGTGGAAATGTGGTGGTATCAGTGTCAGTGGGAGTTGGGACTTTGAAGGTGAATGTGATGGTTTTGCTAGTGGCATTCGTGGGGTCACTGTTCCTTGTTGGTGGTGTAGATGGAGAGATTGGTGGAGTGATAAGTGTCCCCCTCGTATTGGAACGGACCTCATCACCCTACTACATTAGGGAAGATGTCATAATTGATCACTCGGGAGAGTTGGTCATCAGACCGGGTGTCCAACTTTACTTTTCTCCAACTGTTGGAATCACCGTTTTTGGAAGACTTATTGCAGAGGTGAGTGAGTATAATGCAACGCTTAATTAATTAATCCGAATGATACATCCATCATACATTGGTAACATTTTCATTTGACTAGTTTTATCCAGATTAAACAATCGATCTTCGACCCGACGTAAAGAGCCTGTTAACTAAACTTGCAAACTGGTCAACCTCGAAATTTGTTTGTTCCAAAGAAATCATTTAAATTAACACGAAATGAGTCAGTGAAAACAGGTTCATCGCAGGGAAAACATTTGTTTTAACTTTAGAATCACCCTCATCACATCCACGTATCCATCCATGTACGTCTGTCTCTACTTTTTTGTGTCTTGAGACAATTATGTATTGTCAGCAAATTTAATAAAAGGACGCTATACTGCAAAGTCGAACCATTGGGCTAGATTTTAGTACATTTGGCTTCCAATCTTTTATTCTTCTTTAACAAACAT
>JAQIWQ010000095.1:0-26761 GCA_034695825.1 Folsomia inoculata | reverse complement strand
AATTTTTACTCCACACCTGAAACTTCAGCTCCTTTTTGGAGACAAATTGCAATGTCTTTACTATACTTGGGACCCCATGTCAAACAAAGTTATCCCTGCACAGAAAACACGTTTCGCTCAATTTGGACTTGCACTTCATTTTTGCTACGTTCTAATCCCACTATTTCTAAATGACCATTCTAAAGGAGGAACAACGGAAAAGTTTATAGGAATCCTCTTCACCCTTTGTTATGTAGCTGGATTTCTGGTCCGCTGGGAGTGGATCGCATCTGCTGAAAATATTGCATTAATGAACACTATTGCACAAGACAACCAAAGTAAGAATTGCATAATTAAGTACTTAAGTAAAATGCGGGAATTATAAAATGAACTTTTGTAGATTCTTCAAAACAGTCTTCTCCATCATGGTCGCATCCAGCTCAGAAAATAATGATGCATCTGGTATTCAGTGTAATCCATTGCTTATATGTCATGGCACCCATAGTAGTTGGATTTCTGATATATACCAACCCATGTCAACCACCATTTACGGGTTCGGTTTTGCTACCTTGGTCACAACGTATGGCACCATCGATTAGTACAGCACCTGCAGGGTTTCTTTTTCTCAGGGCTACAATTTTAGGGTTTGACATGGGGTTCATGCTAATTGCCTTAGTTAGCTGTGCCCAGTACTTTCTCTTCATTATGATTGCGGGGATACTGTTTCTGTGGGAAACGTCGACCCCGGTCTTCAACTCCATAAAGCGGGGGAAAGCCCTGCTTAGGGAATATCGCCAGCTTCAAGTACTAGAGAAACTGCTCAACTCGTGCATTCGAAGCAGAATTTTCCCAACTATGGCAACTGCATTTCCGAGTGTTCAGATTTTGTCGGGTTTTGCAGTCATCAAATTCAGGGATACACTGGACACAGTGCCCTTCTATTTTCTGGCAATGGTACTGATTGACATGTTCATTTTCAACGTGTTGTATTTGTCTGGAGCGAAGCAGATATTCAGCCAAAGCAGGTATTGGTTAATGATGATGAAGGGAAAGAAGAAGAAGAAGGAGCAAAGAAAGGTTTTGAGGTCAATGATGCCATTGAGGGTGTGGTTTGGAAGTAATTTTGTGGATCGTTCCACTCCGCTCGTCGTACAGAATTTTTGCACTGTTCAAACGGTTAATTTGATTCTTCTCATGTAATAAACCCTTGATCAAAGAGCATTTCTGTGCCCTAGATAACAACTTTTGCTCTCCCGCTTTAGCTATTTAAATAAACAGTACTAATACGGTAGAAAATTCCGCCGTAATATAACGGCTATTAATTTAACACAGCATTTCCTCCTTTCAAGATTTTAGCAAACATTTCTAAAATTTCGGCAAATACCGAAACGTTTGCTGCTTTTTCTAATCATCTGCTTCTAACGTTTATTTTGCTTTTCTCGCATTTCCCCAATTGTGTAAAAACTTTCCAAATCAAACCACACCCAAATACTGACTTGGGGTAAGTGCAGCTGTGTGGAATAAGCAAAGTCATCAGCTTTTCGTAATGATAAATTGAGAATCATTAGAGAGGACACGATCTCTTGATTAAATATATAAACCAACCCAACCCCTCAGTATGTAGTCAGTCCTGTCCTGGCAGTAGGTATCACATCAAGATGATTTGCATCCATTGTATAAATGTCACCTCTCATCATGGATGGAAACGTGAGATTGAGAATTCAATGAATCACTACAAAACATTTATGAATGTCCTCACTTTCTCTTACTCTTTTTTCATGAAATATTATCCCAACATATTTACATATAAATCTCAGTCTCAAAGTGTGTTGTCTACCCTCATGAATGTTATGTGCTGCTGTTATACAAATAAACTATTCATCCTAAACTAGGGGAAAATAAAACGAATCCCTCGTGTGCTCATTCCATGTTTTGCTGGATTTGGTTGTTATTAATTTTCATTGAAATTTACATTTTCAGAAAACATGTATCCTTTTAATTGAGGCTATGGTAATTCACCACTCATGAATTGGCGATGGCGGAGTTGCTTTTGTTGAACGTTGAACGCACACTCGAATTGGGTGTTTTACATAGTAGCCATTCCTTTAATTTATTTTAAATATTGCAGAACAACATTCGTCCTTAGTCTCATCTGAAATGTCATCCCATAGTAACCCTACAGCTCTATAGTTGGTTGTCTCACCTTCCCGAGTTGATTCCATACTTGTTCACTTTAGACTTCAACTCTTGTAAATGTTGCAATCGACATTATGAATAGATGAAAATGAATTGATTATTTAGTGAAAGGTTTGACATTTCTATTCTCACTTTTGTTTTACCACTTTGTCTCCTCCTCATGACCAATTACTGAGCATTGTGTAAAAGCAGACTGAATGACAAAATTTCAGTCCATGATGAGTTTCAGAGTGAATTAACAAAAAGAAGGCAAAATATAAACGAAATACTATTTCTTGCTTTGGTGATGGTTATTAAGGATCGCAAGTCATTTATGCTTTACAACTTTGTCTGTCTGTCTGTCCGTGTGCGAATTGCTATAAATGTCCCTTTTACGCTTCAGTCATGATAGTTCAATTGGTTGGTACCGCTACGCTACAACGCGGGAAAGCTGAGACTAACCAAATCTTGCGATTCTTGAGTATACTGTTGTAGAGTTTATTGTTTTTGTAGCTTGAAGATGGAAACAACGAAATTAGGATTTTAGCACTGAAATGCAGCAACAATACTTATCAACATGTTAGTTAAACTGTCATTTTATTATATTCCTTTCATCATTACATATAACGATTAAGTAGTAAGACAACTACAAAATTTGGTATACACGAATTGTTCAACAGTTTCAACTATTGTCAAGCAAGGATGATCATTAAATATGTATAGAGCCACTCTACAAAATGGTTCTTTTATCTCAAACCGACAAAGTGGTCCATTAGGACCACTTTGAATACAAGGGGAAAAGCCTGGAGGAAGGTGATATTTGTTATTACAAATCTGTTGTAAGGATGTGGATGCAATCTGTTGCAGAGAAAAAACAGCCTGATGATGTAAACAAGATGAACCAGTATTGAATTTATCCCATTTTTTAAAGGCAACCAAAAAGTACATAAAATGTGTTTTATTTCTTATTTTTAGTGAAGAATATTTTTACTGTCACGATTTTATACTTTTGCCCTGTTTCACGAAATCACAGTACATTGTTTTTTACTAGTTTTGAACAAGTACAAAACTTTTTCTGCAGAAAAACTAGAGAAAAGTAAGAAAACTTTGTTCATCACTTTCTCCAAATCTGTCTGACTTGATCCACGTCCATGTCCAACCAAACTAAAACCCAATCGAGTTCTACTACAGCTCACGCGAATTCCTAGTTTCAGTTGCTCTTTTTAGCCCTGATCGAGGGTGGGTCGACCTTGACTCTTACCTTCACCACATTGTACACAGTGCGCTAGAAGAAACATTGAAGAAAGTCATGTCGAAATTCTGTCAAATATAGTCTACGCCGGCTTGGGATTGACTAGTTTTCATTTAATCCCTCCGGAGCAAAGTCTGTGGTTTATTCTGGTGAATTGGCTGCGGTTTTTACGGTTGGATGGCTAAGCTCTATGTTTTCCGCAAAGCCTAAAGAAAATGAGTCGTCTGCGTTTGTGTAGTTTTCTTGGTGGATTTATTACGGTGGTATTTCTAGGTGTTTGTTTCTAAGGGAAAGTATCTGGATGAGTGGAACAATTACAAAAGTAATACCATGGCAGCTCATCTCACCATTGTCATAAATCGTCACAATAATATATTTGTACTGTAATAATAATTAGAGAATCTCGATAATGCCATCATTTATCACAGAAAGGAGAAAGCTTGGCATGTTGCAATATACGGATATAATTGCCGTACTCCTGTAGTTCCATGAAGCAGATGCGTTTCTTGAAATGCGACTTTGACACCGCAGTATACAGTCCAATATTCACACTTTTTTGCTCGTCCAATCCTATGTAACAATAGAGCAGTTATTGAATTCCCTTTATGCGTCCAACCCGATTCACGTCATTAGAATGAAATAGATATTCTGCTTTCAATATTGACAAATTCAAAATTTAAATTACTGATGATTCAATTTACTTGAATGGAATTGTGTTTTCAATGTTGTAATGTATTTAATTCGAGAACCATCTTATATATTTATTTGCAAACATTTAAAGCTGAAATTTTTAAAAGTATTAAAAACTGAAATATTTGGAACATGTACTGCATACAATGGCCAAACTTTGCAACGGTTGATGTGGACCGTATTACAAGGGTTTATGTAGTAAATTCTGTACAGGTTTGGACCTCCTTCATGTGTGCCAGCCTAGTTTTGGTTGGAGTGATTTATGCCGAGGTAGAAGCAATGAGGAGAAAGAAAGGAAATACTGAAAATCCTTTGTTGGACAAAGGAAAACACATCACAGGTAACATTTTTTGTTTCTGTGAAAAATAATCTCCCATCAGCAGTGTTTCCGTGTGTAGTGTAGTGGATCATAAATTGTGGTTTGTATGACCCAAGCTCGTATGATTTAAAAAGTGATTGATTTATGGTAAGGTTTCAGTGAAGACAGCAGGTAACCCTTAGAAAAGGAAGGTGGTTCATGAGGTTACTTTGCAATACTAGAAAGAGATGAAAATCCAGAATTGGGAGACTGATGACGGGCTTCTCTATGGGCAGGTCTAATTTAATTGGTGGTCTTTCGATATCATTTACTTTTATACAAGTTTTACTAAAAAAAGAAAGCAATTTGGAAAATTAATCCCTTTCTATTACGTGTGTTTTTTAAGAATTTGGTGGTTACAAAGTGCTTGTCTAACTTGCTTGATTGAAAGGTGGAAATTGTCCGCTATGTTTAATATTTTGGAATTTTTATTTATATAAAGCAGGACACCGAGGAGAGTCAAGAAATTCCAATACCTACTTGACCCTGCAATTTCAGCAGAACTTGTTACCGGCGTTTCCTTGTACTTGACTGAGCAAATCCGTAAGTCTTTACCAATTTTTTATCTGGAGCCCTTTAAACACATTTTTGGGTATTTCGACAGTTGAGATCGTTTCGAAAATAAATGAAGCCGCAAAGTTGGCACTGGGGGTGGAAAATGCTTTGCATTTGAAATAGCTAAGGAGGATGTCCGGAATGCTGGAAATTTATTCTTCCATACTACAATGAGAAACAATGTTTCAGACTGGAGTAACGCGAACAATGAGATGTCGGCCTGTAAAGCAAAATACGTCGAAATTATGCACCAAACTCAGTGCATAAATGACGTATTTTTTAAGAGTCTTAAAACCAATCTTCCTACAACGTTGAAAGTTGCCCTGATCGTGGATTTACTTCAAATAGGTCTCCAGAATGTGATAGATAAGGCCTTGAAGCTCGAAGGAAGGAAGATTCAAAGAGAAAAGTCCGAATTATAGAGTATCCTTAGAGCACATATTACCGTGAAACGTTGAGAACGTTCAAAATGAACAAATATGTTTTTTGTCTACAACTGGCAACCTAGCAGTCAAAACTTTATCCGTGTAGCCTTCACATTGATTTGTGATGAAATGTTGAAGGAGAACGAGGAGCAGCAACCGTAATTTGACAGCCACAATTTAGCAAATTTTTATTTTATTAATCGTTTGATGGATACAAGACGTTTTTGAGAATGATTGTGATCACCTACAAAGTATCCATGCATAGATTTGCAAATTTGTAATTCATGTCATATGCAGCTTTTTCCATTCGTTCTATTATCTATTACTAGAGATTATAAATATACATATTAGATATAGATATTATACTTACTCCCCTTGCAGAATAGCCGTGTCATCTCTGAGTAGCACACATGCGGCAGGCTTTGAAAAGTATAAACCGACAAGGATCCAATGTGGGCTGTACTGCTGTACACATGGTTTATTCAAAGAGGTGACACGGCTATTCTGAAAGGGGAATATGTACACATGGATTACTATTTCTTTTTAAAAATCAGGATAAAGTCATTATCAAAGTTGTATAAACTAATTCCTGGAATAGTCGTCTCATTGACAGTTTTCCGTTTGTAGACCGCAGTATTCTCATAGTAATTCACCGTTGGATATAATGTAGCTCGTCTTAGCTAAAGATACATTATGGTAACACCTACTTATTGTCAGCCCTTTTACAGTTATAGATGAATTCCTAATACTCAACTCGCCAACCTCTGGACACACCCACTCTGCAACATGGGAGTTTGTACACCATAGACGTGCTGATATACCCTGGTTGTTTTTCCGCTCATTGTTTCGGGAATATGAGTTAAATTATGGGGCCGCGGATTGAGCTTGCGTAAACTTCAAAGACCAAGTCTTAAAACCTATGAATTCTTGAGTAAAGTTTTAGTTATCATTCACAATCACAATCTTCACAAACTTCTGTGCATCAGCACTGACTCGGACCCTATGCCATGATGAATAACGTTGTTGATGCTACTCTGAGAGTAACCGGGGATCACGGATGGGGAGAGGGGTAATTTGAAAAAAATTAAACCGAATTATGTAGTTGATTAAATTATTTTAGTTTAATTTCCTACTAGTGAATTCGTATCCCCTTACATTTTGCAATTTACAGTACTTGTATCCCAAAATTTATGACCATATTAAAACTCCCATGTTTGGTGTGTTTATTACATCGTTGCAATCCTTTCGTAATTTCAGTCCACGGATAGGTTGCTACCTTGTTCAATCCAGGTCTGGTAATGGTCCAACGACATGAAGACGGTAGAAGCGTCGCAATTGTTGCTACGGAATGAAGACAATAGTTTAATGAATGCTCTAGAAATGTTTAATAGTTCTAAAAGTAACTCACCTTCCGAATGATACGGTTCCCACTACCTGCCCATCCGCAGCGTGAATTGGTCCCCCACTGTCACCTTGGCATGCACCCTGTAGCGCATTTCCAGCACATACCCACCCTGGATCCTGAGGGTTGTAGTTGCAAGGCACAACATCAACGTTAACCTCTTGTAGGACGTTCGATAATGGTAAACCTCCCCCAGTTCGACCCCAACCGGCAATTACACGAGGTCGGTCGAGCATGTAGTTCCTGTCATACTTCAGATTTGCAGTTTGAACCCGGTTGTTAAGGTCGAATGGAGTGTTGGTATGAATCAGTGCAATATCGTTAAAGTAAATACCGTTGGACCTGTAGGAAATCGTTTGACTAGTGAAATTAATTGAATTATATTGATTGGCAATTATATTTACTCGCGATGATTCGGATGTTTAGCTACAAATGAAACGAGACGAATTTGCTCCAAAAATTCTCTTCCAGCCGAGGTAAATCGGTCCAGGTGGTGTCGTCCGGCTATTAGTACAGTGTACTTGTATGTGTCTGTAATGCAATGAGCAGCTGTGAGGATGACGTTTGGTTTGATGAGTACCCCTCCGCAAATATGCCCGCAATTGGGACCATAAGGTTGAACCAAGGAAATCTAAGAAAAATTATATGTAGAAAGCACTCCATGGGGGTGATTGTTATTTCAATTACAAGCCATGGTACGTCTCCAGGGTTTGCTTCATGTCCGCCAACAATCAAGGAGTGCATCGTCTGATTCGTCCAGCCAAAATTCGTGGATAAGATGGACGCCTCAGATCTGGCGGATATTTGGTTCCGGTGGGTGCTACAGTGAAACGACCTTCCACATCCATAGGGGCTTCCTCTATGTGTTTTTAGGTAAATCCGTGCGGAAGCAACGTCTGTTCCGTTAGATGCTCTATTGTCAAGTTTGATAAAATGCAATGCCCTTGCAATATGCGGTGAACAACGGTAAAATGAATTGTGGCTTACGGCGGTGTCGCGTATTCCCCCATAATGACTCTATCCTGCTGGTTGCATTTGCAATTCCCCGCGGCAAACTCGCGAGAGTCACACTTGCATCCAAAAAACTGAAACGGGTGCCGAATCGATTCCTCAAAGTAGTTGTAAACCATGGCGTGACTACAACTCCAGTCCGGCATAGAACATCCGGGCATTCTACTTCCACCCCCGTTTGGATAAAAATCCAAATCCCCCATCGGACATGCCATCCCTTTTAAATTGATGTCGGTATGGATGACGTCCACAAATTCGGCATCGTCAACTGTGAGTCGGTCGTCATCGGTTATGCCATAATGAAAAATACAATTGGATGGGTTGTCCCGATCGCCAAGGAGCTCGTAGAGTGGGCCTGCTGGATCCAATCCTATAAATTACAACATGTTTTACGGCGATTCTGGTCCGATTTAGTACAGAACAATGGAATCAACCTGAAATTCTTTTCACTCGACGTATTCCCTTCTTTTTTAGATAGTTGTTGACCATCCCAGACACATGAGCACCTAGACTATGTCCTATAATGTGAATTTGTTCCGGGCCCTTGATAAGATTCCGATTAATCAGGTATTCAATGAGGTGTCCCGTGTAAGCGGCAACATCCTTCGTGTACCACATGGCCAACGGATACCAATAAGTGGATGCGAGTTTGCTCCAATCGACGAGAATCAGATTGACGTCTTGCATCTAAAGAGATGGAGGAAAAGGTTATCAGGTTATAATGCAAAATAAAAATTTAATTTAATAAAACACAAGATACCTTAGTTTCCAGATAAGCTTTGACGATAATGCAATAATAGAATATTATTTCACACCCAGCGTAGATTCGTACATTACAGATTGTTACATACCTTTTCGGAGATGTAGTGGCATTCCGGAAACAATGTCTGACCACAGACCGTGACAAATAACTTTTGTTTCAGTATTCGGCAAGAACTTGTCGAAATTAGTGTTACGATCAGGAGATATTTTGTATCCTTGTGTGTTTTTCCTAAATTAAAAAGAAACTGTAGCGTTATTCGATATTTTAAAGAAATTGGCGTTACTTGTTATATAAATAAAAGTCGACATATTCCTCGTAATCTGTTATGGTAATCATTTTCTCAAAGCAGGTGGCATTACAGTCCAAGCTCACATTGACCTCTTCACCAGTTGGAGTTATCCCTTTCAGGGTTGTAGAATATCTGTTGGTGCTTTCGTTCTGCAAATAAAATTAACAAGTCAACAATAATGGTCAAACTAATGGTCCAAGCTAGAAGGAAGCAGGGTATATCGATCCAGGGTTTCATTGTTCCTGGATTTTGGGGTTTTATTGGGTATCAAAATAATAAACCCAAGGTTTTATTCTGGGTTTTATTCAAATTTTTAAGGGCGGGAGTGACCCTTAGGATAGATGTTTGGTGGGATTAGAAATCGGGCGTACATGGTTTGAATTTGCAAAAATTTAAGCTTTTCAACGTTGAGCACCGGGTGTTCAAAATATTTTATTAGTGCATCTTGTCAGCAGAAAGTTAATCAGACCATGATGGTGATAACAATTAAACGTTCCGTGGTGTTTTTTGGCAATGCAAGACTCCAATCAAATAAAACCCATAAATTATTAAAGAAATATGGAGTCACAATGATTTGAAAAAATTATGGCCCCGGTGGGAATTGAACCCCTCGTCTTCAGAATTCATATCTCTCATAACCTCTACAAACATTGCGTGAACTCAAATAGCAAATGGTTAAAAAGTTAATGTGTAAATGGGTTAAAATTTTAAAATTGAAATCTCTATGCTCGACTTAACGTAATAACGGCTAAATACATGGGTGAGAGGTAGGTTAAAATGTTAACTTCTTGTTATTTCTCTCGACCAATCAGAGGAGCCGAGACAATCGCTCTCTTAACAAGCTTAACCTTTTAACCCGTTAAGGTTTTAACGGACTTTCTGATTTGAGTGGACCCATTGTGAATTTTCTCATACTTACTGCGGTCGTTCTGTGAATTTCTACTTTCCATGGGTTACAACGAATTGTTGAAAACCCCGAAAAGTTTACTTTTGACCTGCGATCTTAACAGTTATTATATTCCTACTGTAAGAAATTTGTTGCTATTGACTCTACCTGCTGCTCTTAGCGAGCTGCAATTAATTATTAAAGAAATATGGAATCACAATGATTTGAAAAAATCATAGCCCCGGGGGGAATTGAACCCCACGTCTTTAGAATTCATGTCTGACGCTTTTACCGTTAAGCTACTGAGGTATAAACTCTCCAAACATTGAATTTTAACCATAAAATTGTGAAAACATTGTGAAAACCCATGAAATCCAATAAAACCCCTGGTACCAGTTTTTACAATGAAACCCTGGGTTTTTCCGAACCCTGGAAGGAAATGTAGTCTAAAATTTTAATTACCAGAGGAGCGTGGGTGGGTGCTGGAGTTGTCGTCTCTGCATCGATATGGTGGCAATACTTGTGTTGAGTACACCATCTGTTCCAGGCGCAGTCTGCATCAGAGGTGCAACTGTGGTTAGCATAGGCGTCGATGCGGCTGTTTCCTGTAAAAATTCTACTGGGTTCTGCACCGAAAGCGTTGCAGTTTCGTTCATCTTCTCCCGCGCTACAATCCGTGTCGCCGTCACATATGAACGAGATGGGGATGCATTTTCCACTCCAACATTGGAATTGGTCTTCCCCACAAGGAATTGTTGAACAAAATGTGGTTTGCAATCCCAATGCAAGGACAGAAATGTAGAAGAATCGCTCGAGAAGCATGATGCTGCTGAAATTTTAAAGGTTAAAGTCCATTTACGATTACTGAAGTTACTGAAAACGGACTTGTAAGTCTTGCGGGATTTAAAAGTGACCATTTGTATTTTAAATCACCATAGGGGAGCAGCTGGCGGAATTTATTTTGTCGTAACTTGATCTTATCAACTTTATTTAGCTATTTAAAAGGGCTCAATTTTGTATAAATTTTACAAATTGGAAAGCATCCTTTTATTCTACATTTCGGATATCGTTTCCTGTGTACTTTTGAGTTTCTGGAAGGGAAACTATTTTTTTGCACACAAAATTGTACCTGTTCTTTAAAAATCATTTATATGTCACAAGGAACGGTGCATAATATATTCTAATCGTAGGAGCACAAGGGGGTTTTGTGCACACTAAAACCTAAGTGATCTGAAAATGTTTATTACTCGACATAATCAGAATCCCTAATTAATATGTCCATGTCATGATCCGTGTATTGAACGTACAATTGAAAAATTTATAATCGTTACACTTGCAATAATAAAAAATATTTTCGTGCCCAGAAACTCAAAAAATACACATGAAACTATATCCGAAATGCAGTCTAAAAGCATGCTTTCCAATTTGTAAAATTTATTCAAATTAGGGCTCTTTCCAACAATTAAATTAAGTTGATACGACCAAGTTGCGACACATTAAATTCCCCCAGATCTACTATAGCTGCTCCCCTTTGGTGATTTAAAATACAAATCGTCATTTTTAAATTATGCAACATTTAAATACAAGTCGGCTTTAAGCAATTTTAGTAAATAATAAAACAGTTTCTAAATTAATAATTAAGAATTAGATGCATTTAGATGAAAAATTAATTGGTATCCTAATCTTGAGCAGGTGGGTGAAATTGTTGGTTATTAAATAATTATAAGTAAAGTAATTACAAAAGCAGGGCCGTTTAAATTAAATGATAAGGATCTGCTTCAAGTAGCGTTTTAAATGTAACAATATATGTTTATTTTCTAAAAAAACTAATGATTCTAATTTGGAAAGACATGTTAAATTGAATGTGATCCAAAGAGGACAATTCTATTTCAAAGCGTTCCAAATTTAAAAGAGACATGAATACCCAACTACGCTGTCGTATTAACTTGCATTTTGAAAGAAACAACAGAAAATAAAGCGCATAACAAAATCACAGAATCTAATAATTACAGCAAATATGACGGAAAATCTCATGATTTATGAGTAGAAATTCTTTAAAAATCTAAATAAATCCCCATCGCCAAATGTGCCACAATACAAGTCATATAATAATTTAAGTCTTACACAAAATACAGCTTTGGCGATGTTCCCAATTGTTTTGGATTTAGTTTTGAAAGGTTATCCAATTGAAACGACGCCGTCTTAAAAAATTATTTAGCAATTGTTCCAATTACTTTTCTTGAAAATACTAAATGTATAGTATTGAAATGAATACAAGTATAAATTCCCAACCTCTTTCCCTTGAGACTTTTGATACGAACTGGAAATCTCGTTATGAATACCACCAGTTTTATAATTATTTTATGATATCCACGTCCTGTGCTGCTCCGTTAATTTCGCTTATTCATAAGGTGGCCTCTGATCTTTGATTAACAGCCTGCACCTCATTTATACATACATTAATCATAACACTGAGTTCTTGATGATGAATGTCTACATGGGAAATCACGAATGTTCACCAAAAACTCTGAGCAAATTATCTCTTACCAAGCAGAACTGTGTTATCTGTTTCCAAGTAAGATAAGTAATTTTTTAATAAAGAAGTGATTCATTTCATGTTATTCATTTAATGATCCCTACGTTGGATTTTGACATGCAACTCTCAATTTCAAAGATTCATTTCGACTTATTTTATTCTTTGTTTGATGTCGGAAATAATTATGATTTATATCCAAACACAGTAATAATAAACCGTCGCTTTATTCACCACGGCTGTAAGGAGACGTTTTATCTTCATTCCGTTATATAATTGATCATAAAATTTGTTCTACGTGTCGTGTAGTATATGATAAATGTCTCCTTACGAGGTCACGGATCTTCAACAGAATCCTTGAGCAAAGTATGTCTTAGGAAATGGTGTAGACCCGAGTTATTCCTTATCAAGTAAAATAAATGTAGCTGATACTTATGTTAATTTTATTTATTTTATGATCCTGACATGGATTCTGTAATTGATAACTTTAGTAACTATGTACTGTCCGAATTGAATGGAAACATTTAACCCATATAATATTACGGAACGTTCTTGTGGTAGATTTGATATAAGATGATGTACTGATGATAAGACGATTAATACTTTGCTTTATGAGAATTCTCTGCCCTACCAATCTGAAACTTTCGAACGGTTCAATATTTTAAAAACTTGTAAGTGGGTGAGAAAATATGATATATAGTGACACAAACAACACTACAAAAAAATTTAATGTTGAGGACAACTCAAGCAGTTATAAATGTCAAAATCCCATGTCGGCATCATCAAACGAATAAGATCAACTGAATTACTTGTTTGGTAAAAAATAAGTTTTTACTTGGAAAAATTAAAAAAAAATTTTACCTGGAAAAAGATAAAACAGTTCTGCATGGTAAGAAATAATTTGCTCAGAGTTTTTGGTGAACATTTGTGATTTCGCATGGAGACATTCATCATTAAGAAGATTATGATTGAGGTTTAGGCTTTGAATGAACGATTATGTAGAGGCCACCTTATAGTCCTCGTGAATAAGCACAATTGATTGCAGCACGGGACATGGATATATTCATGAAATAATTATAAAACTTGTCGTATTCTTAAAGAGTTTGTCAGTTCGAATCAAGTGTACAGTGGAAGAGGTCAGGAATACATTCATTTCCAATTCTTAACATTTGAGGATTTTAGGAAATGGATAATTGCTAAATAAATAGGACTTAATAGGAGAATTGGAATAATTGCTGAAAAAGATTTTTAAGGCGGCGTCTTTTCAATTGGATACCCTTTTGAAAAGCAAAGGAGAACATCGACAAAAGCTGAATTTTCCTTAAAACGTATGTGATTATTTTGATACCTTAATTGCAAGTGCCTCATTTGGCTTGGTAAATTTATTTACAGTTTAAAAAAATTCCTACGCATAAACCTGCCGTCTTTTGAAGGGTTTACTGCTGTTTTTACAACCGACTTTTCTGTCGTCATCACATTCTGTTAGTTTTAGTTGACGTTGTGATTTCTGTGACTTAATTCAAAAATGTAATACAAATGAATTATTTAAACGTTCATATCTACTCTAAATTTGAATCCCTATAATACACCTTGAAGTACAGCACTTCAAACTTCGGCGTTACTAATTCCACCCCATTCCACCCCCAATGGGGGTGTAATGGGATGGGAGTGGGGGTGGAATGGGGTGGGGGTGGGGGTGGATTGGGGTGAGGGTGAAATGGGGTGGGGGTGGAATGGAGTGGAATTACTAACGCCGTCAAACTTCATCCGGTTCGCTACGTTATGTATATTTTTAACTCTGGGGAAATTTATTTCGTCGCAACTTCATTACACCAACCTAATTTATCTGTTGAATAGGGTGCAATGCAAACTTGCGTAAATACTATAGATTTTAAAGCAATCTGGTTATAATCCAAGATTACGTACTTGATATCCTTCCATGAGTTTTGTTTGAGTTTTTGGATAAGAACTATTTTGATTAGTGTATCATACTCCCCCCTACTATAGGTGCTTACAGGTTATAGTCAAAAGTTTCTTCCGTCCTAATTCTTTAAGACGACGTTTCGAGAAATTGGTCTTCTTGTTCATAATTTATCCGATACGATTAATAATAAACATTATAATCAAGGAATGGTAAAATAAGTCATAACCGATTTCATTCAATGGGTAATTTTTGAATTAATGGTCCCAGTTAACTACATGAAATTTCTGATGTTCCTAGACGGAAAAAGAAAGTTTATTTAATTCTGGTTCTTTGTAGTGAGACGACAAAGGAAAATTTAACGAAAAAAACTCCTTTCAAGGTAGTGTTTGAAACAAGTGATCCTAACATTGGTTATTACATATATCACGAGCAGCTAATTATACATATTCCTTCAAAATCGTATGGGGTAAATAATGAAAAGAAAAAAACAATTTCTCGAAACGTCGTGTGAAGGAAATGTGAGGCAAGAAACTTTTGAAAACCCCTTTAGTATTCAAACGATTATGAACTGCGTCATTTTTTAACTGACTTGCAAAACAAAATTGAAACCTGTTTTGGAAAATTATTTTATTAAATAAATAACGATGCGCAATCGTAGGAATAGAAGACTTTTGCTCCACTAAAGCCTAAAAGCGTGAATAATCTTTCTTTGTGTAAATACAACAAGTTACACCTTATGTTGTCATTTACTACATGATAAATCAGATTGCCTTTATGGCCCGTTACAATCGTGCACAAATAATGCGGCTGTAAATTTTAATAGTGAAATTTTATTTCAGCAGCATCATGTTATTCGAGCGATATTTATGTCTTTGTGTATTTGCAATGCTATCACAAACCACATCGGCTTCAAGCATTTCCTGCGGGCGGGATAAATTCCAATGCGCGGATGGACAATGCATTCCACTCCAGTGGAAATGTGATAGTAACAAAGACTGCAAAGTGGGAGAGGATGAATTCAACTGCAGATCTACCTTATGGAGTCTCACTCTCAACGACGTCTATGACAATCACACTTGCGCATCTGATGCAGATTGCGCGTGGTATAGATGGTGTACTCGCTACAAGTATTGCCGCGATGATATTGTCAATATTACGACTTTAACAACGACTCCAGCTCCAACCGACTCTTCAATGGTAGTTCAAATTGTACATGTGTTTCTCATTTTGACGATTAATTCGTAATCGCTTTTTATTTGCTAGCTTAATTTGCGGAATGAAACCACCAAGAAACGTCCCAGCACATTGAAATGGGTAACCCCGAGTGGGGAAGTTGTCGAAGTGAGCTTGGACTGCAATGCCACCTGCCTTAACGAAATGATTTTCATGGCGGAAAATGAGCAATACATTGACTTTTATTTATACAACAGGTAACGTTAATTTGGTTAAAATATCGAATTATGCTATGAATTACCTTCTTTGTAATTTAGGAAAAACCTAGAAGGACACAAAATATCTCCTGATCGTGATGCAAATTTCGACAAATTTTTGCGGAATGTTGAAACAAAAATTATTTGTCACGGCTTTTGGTCAGCGTATAATTCGGGCATGGGACCACTTTTCCGAAAAGGTAAAAATCTATAGTTTCAGGTAAAGGAATGATTTAAAATTATTTTTTGCTCCATTATTACTATTCAAGCTTATCTGGATAACAAGGTAAGGTTGCTTTACTAAATTAATTAAGTTTGCATTCTAATCTACTAATGTTCTTCATCTCCTTAGATGCAAGATGTCAACCTTATACTTGTTGATTGGAGCAAACTGGCATCCACCTATTGGTACCCGCTTGCCAAGTGGTACACGAAGGATGTCGCGGCTTATACGGGACACCTCATTGAATATCTAATCAATAAGAACCTTATTAAGGGCCCAGAACAAATTCACATTATTGGACATAGTCTAGGTGCTCATGTGTCTGGGATGGTCAACAACTATTTAAAGAGGAAGGGAATACGACGGGTCAGAAGAATTTCAGGTAATTTTATACACAATTCGTAAGAATGAATTCCGTATTTAATCGACTTATTTTTGGAAATCTGTCGACTTGTAGGTATGGACCCAGCTGGACCACTCTACGAGCTATTTGGCGACCGGGACAACCGCACCAACTGTCTTTTCGATTTACGCGTAACAGACGACAATCGGCTCACAATTGACGATGCCGATTTCGTGGATGTCATCCACACCGACATAAACCTGTGGGGGATGGCATGTCCGATGGGTGATTTGGATTTTTATCCAAACGGGGGTGGAAGAAGAATGCCTGGATGCTCTTGGCCAGACTACAGTTGTAGTCACTCCATGTCTTACAACTACTTTGGGGAATCGATTGGAAGCCCGTTTCAGTTTTATGGATGCGAATGTGATTCTCGGAGATTTGCAGCGGGGAAGTGCGAATGTAATCAGAATGGCAGGACCGTTATGGGGGAACACGCTAGCCTTTTGTAAATTACAGTTTGACCAACTGGTCTTTAGAGCATTTTATTCTACTTGACAATTTTTATTCCACAGAGCATCCAACGATACGGATATTATTCCCGCATTGATTTACCTAAAAACTCACAGTGGGGGTCCCTACGGGTGTGGAAGATCGTTTCATTGTGGCGCTTGCCTAAAACAAAGGTCGACCTCATCTGACGCTTCCGCAGTTCAAAATTCCCGCATCAGTCCAAGTACTATCTGGACAAACCGGACCATTCACTCCTTGATTGTTGGGGGGCACGACGCAAACCCTGGAGACGTACCCTGGCTTGTAATTGAACTAAAATCACCATCATTTCCATAATGGAGTGCTTTCTATGGATTTGCTTAGATTTCTTTGGTTCAATCCTATGGTCCTAATTGTGGCCATGGTTGCGGAGGGGTACTTATCAAACCTAACGTCATCCTCACAGCTGCTCAGTGCATCTCAGATACATACAAGTACACGGTACTAATAGCTGGCCGACATCACCTGGACCGATTTACTGGGATCGGAACTGACTTTTTGGAGCAAATTCGCCAAGTGTCATTCGTAGAGGTGCATCCACTATACGACGCGTAAGGAAAATCGTTAATTAGTCCTTACTTTATTGCTCTCACAATGATGGTAATTTATTATGTTTATTAAAATTTAAGTAATAACTGCATTTGTTACAGGTCAAACGGCATTCTCGTTAACGATATTGCCTTAATTTATACCACCACTCCATTCGACCTTAACAGCCGGGTTCAAACTGCAAATTTGAAGTATGACAGGAACTACATGCTCGACCGACCTCGTGTAATTGCGGGTTGGGGTCGAACTGGGGGAGGTTTACCATTATCAAACGTCCTACAAGCGGTTAACGTTAATGCTGTGCCTTGCAACTACAACCCTCAGGATCCAGGGTGGGTATGTGCTGGAAATGCGCTACAGGGTGCATGCCAAGGTGACAGTGGAGGACCAATTCACGCTGCGGATGGGCAGGTAGTGGGAACCGTCTCATTCGGAAGGTGAGTTACTTTTAAAATTATTAAACATTTTTAGAGTATTCATTAAACTCTTGTCTTCATTCCGTAGCAACAATTGCGACGCTTCTACTGTCTTCATGTCATTGGACTATTACCAGACCTGGATTGAACAAGGAAGCAACCAATGCATGGATGATGATTAAAAAATTGTTGCAGCAAAAGGTGATGGATGTAAATGTAATAATCACACCAATATATATGTATATCATACTGAGATATATCTATAATTTGTGAATCTTAATGGGATAGGAAACTATGTATTGAAGGATTGGTAATCTTGAAAGAAATTAAATTAAACCTAAATTTGGAAGTTCGTTTTTACAGTACCCTTGTTGTCTTGGCATATAATGTTTAACAGCATAATGTTTTCTTTCAAAGGGCCCCATTCGAAGCGGAATAAAAGTATTCCAATGTGTAAAACGATAAAGATGATTGAAATTAACTTCTCCGTTGGTTTTCCCTTGGCGAAAAGATTGAAAAGTACTTGAAGTACGACGTAAGCAAGGTTTAGTACAACTCCTACTCGAGATGGGGGAATATTTGGCGAGGGGATGACTTTTTTGATTTCATGTTTCAAATATAGAACAGGCATTGGAGTTTATCTCCAAGATTAAGGTTGAATTTCAAGTGGGGGATAAAAGTTGGAGCCAACATTTTTCATTGACGGTTGTTATCGACTGCGAGCGAGTTGTTTCTACTCTAACCACAGGTTTTATTTATTCAAAATCAACTTGTGGGAAGTTGCATATTGCTGTAATTGCTTTTTGCATTTACTTATTAAATTATGTGCATTGTACATTTAATAAGTCTGCATATATTGTTCTTTGGTTTTATTTTGACACATTTGAAGTAGGGTTGGGTTGGTTCTATTTCTGGTAATACTTGATTGCTTGAACGGGTTTATGTCAAAGAAATTATTTGGAAACGTTAAACCACATCAGCATTCAATTATTTTATGCAGTAAGTTGCCAGCGAATGTCCAGCTTCTTCTAGAATCCCGCAAAAAAAGTTTTACTAACAAATAAGTGGCTCAAAGCTTTGTCAATTAGAATTTAATTGTCATAATCATAATGCAGTCACAACGATGCATGTTCCAAAGCTATGTGTACATAAGGCTAGGCCATCCAGTAATTGTTGCCGTTCGAATACAGTTCCCCTCCATTATTTTAAGAGAGACGAAAAGGAAATGATGACTAGACAAACAATTTAAAATAGTAGTAGATGTGTGTTTTTTATTGATAAGATTGATGCAGCCGTAGCCTTTACAATCATCATTACATTTGTTACAAATTCATGATTTATAGCATTAGTGTTTCCATAAATCTAAATTACATTTACTTTTTAGTGATTACAATTTCTTTAAAACGCTTCCCTAACTACAATCGATTTTTTAACATAATTCACTACTTGCCTTACTTTATCTTTATTATTAAGGCTGTGGACTAATTTGTTTAATTTTTTTTCTGAAGATATTATATCAAGCGTTGATCTATAGATCTCGGCGTTCCTGAATAGTAAACAAATTGAATATAACATAAATCATTAAGATTAACAGAATTTTTAAAGCGTTTGAGACGCGTGTGTTTCTTGCTACGGAACTTTTTTGCAAGAGACGGGAGAGCAAAGCTAAACAAGAAGTCATCAACCTTATCCTTAGTAACGTCCAATTGCTTATCAGTCTGAATTGCCCAGATATTTAAACAATAATCCATCAGGGAGTGGATGTGGCAACTGACCACACTTGCCGTAATTTTATGATCTAAGTTCAAGACTCTAAATCTGTCGGACTTGATCCACGTCCAACCAAACTAAAACCCAATCGAGTTCTACTACAGAGCAGATTATAAAGAGCTACATACCACGAATTCCTAGTTTCAGTTGCTATTTAGCCCTGATCGAGAGTGGGACGATCCCGACTCTTACCTTCACCACATTGTAGGGTGCACTATAGAAACATTGAAGAAAATATAGTCTGGCCCGGTTTTTGATGAACTGGTTTTCATTTAATCCCTCCGGAGCAAAGTCTGTTGTTTATTCTGGTGAATTGGTCCCGGTTCTTACGGTTGTATTGCTAAGCTCTATGTTTTCCGCAAAGCCTAAAGAAAATGAGTCGTCTGCGTGTGTATAGTTTTCCTGATGGATTTATTACGGTGGTGCTTCTAAGTGTTTGGTTCCAAGGGAAAGTATTTGGATGAGTGGAACATTTACAAAAGTATGTAATACCCTGGCAGCTCATCATTGTCATGAAATCGTCACAATAATACCTTTATATTGTGTAGTAATAATTAAAGCATCTCGATAATGCCATCATTTCAACAATCACAGAAAATACAGAGGAGAAAGCTTGAGATGTTGTAATATACGGATATAAATGCCGTACTCCTGTAGTTCCATGAAGCAGGTGCGTTTCTTGAACATTCGACTTTGACACCAGTATCCAGTTCAATGTTCACACTTTTTTGCCTGTCCACGCCTATGTAACAATATAGCAGTTATTGAATTCCCTTTATGCGTCCAACCCCATCCACGTCATTAGAATCAAATAGATATTCTGCTTTCAATATCGACAAATTCAAAATTCGAATTAGTGGGAATTCAATTTACTTGAATGGAATTGTGTTTCCAATGTTGTAATGTATTTAATTCGAGAATCATCTTACATATTTATTTGCAAACATTTAAGGCTGAAATTTTTAAAAGTATCAAAAACTGAAACATTCGGAACATTTACTGCCGAAGCATTAAAGGCATACAATGGCCAAATGTTGTAACATTGATGTGGACCGTATTACAAGGGTTACTGTATTAAATTCTGTACAGGTTTGGACCTCCTTCATGTGTGCAAGCCTAGTATTGGTTGGAGTGATTTATGCCGAGGTAGTAGAAGCGATGAGGAGAAAGCAAGGAAATACCAAAAATCCTTTGTCGGACAAAGGAAAACACATCCCAGGTAACATTTTTTGTATTTCTGTATGGATTTCTGGTCAAAGTAGAAAATAAAATGAAAAATAATCTCCCATCAGCAGTGTTTCCTCCGTGTGTAATGGAAGTGGCTCATAAATTGTGGTTTGTTGTATGCCCTAAGCTCGTATGATTTAACAAGTGATTGAACTATAGTAAGGTTTCAGTGGGAGACAGCAGGTAACCCTTAGAAAAGGAAGGTGGTTCATGAGGTTACTTTGCAATGGTAGGTAAGGGGAGATGAGAATCCAGAATTGGGAGACTGATGACGGGCTTCTCTATGGGCAGGCCTAATTTAATTGGTGGTCTTTCGATATTATTTACTTTGATACAAGTTTTACTAAAAAAAGAAGCAATTTGGAAAATTAAACCTTTTCCATTTCGTGTATTTTTTAAGAATTTAGAGAGTATAAAGTTGCCTGTCTAAATCTTTCAGAAAATCCACCACTTTCCCCATCCTCGACACAACTACTACAAACCATTTCAAATAGTAGTCAGCCAACAATACCCTACTTTAACTTGAAAGACGAGCGTCAGAGGTGGAGCTCAAGAAGGAGACAATCTTCATACCGCGATGATCACATGTCGACGTCGATATCCCACCACAGACTTCGCCACCATTCGAGAAACAAATTAAGTAACTAGTATTGGTAAGCAGATGTAATAAACTATTCGGGGTGATTATATAATATTTAGAGGTCACTATGGCTCCCTTGCATCATACATATTCGCCAATCCCTCCACTAGTAAAGGCAATAACCCCTAAACATGTGAAACTTTGACGTTGATATGTGACCTCGCACCATGTAATGCAAAACTCATGATCCTAATACCTTGACAGAATTTGAAAAATGTGACTTGTTCGGGATCCTACGCCAATCAGACGGACAGACAAAACGCTTCAATAAGGCATCTTCCGGTACTTAAAGAATTGAGGGACAGTGTGACACTAACACGATCAACCCCCGTCATGATTGAAGCACGTGTTGAATGCTATGGCTCAGATGACGTCCTTCTGGTCGTTGCAATCACTTGCCTGCTAAACTTTAGCGTTGTGTTTTTATTGCGGGCGAGTATTCGATGGGTCAACAGAGCGGTTGGTTGGATGCACTGGACTCGGACAATCGATAAATGGAAAAGCGCTATGAAAAGAAGAAAGATAAGAAAAGCAGTAGGCCATTGTTGGGAAGAGGAGATTATGTACGGATTAGTAGTTGAGAACGGAAATGGATTAAACTAATGTTTTTGATCGTTTGCAGGTCTGCAAGTAGTACCAGCGATAGTCATGATTATGAAGAACGAGACAATCGAATAAAGAGTTATTCTATGGAGGATCTGAGATTTTACTATTAAATTAAATTTATACAATGATTTCGTTAATAAAAACAAGTATTTTGTGTTTACTACTTGTATTAATCACATCGGGTGACATTTTTGCAAAGTTGCAAATCCGGTGAAAGTGAAAGAAAGCAAAGTAAGTGAAGCACTGGATGGTTATTGAGATTTGTAAGCCTCGGGCTGTAAAAGACGTTGCAATAAAGTGGAGAAAGCCAAGTTCTTGGGTGAAAGTACTTTTTCTACAATATGTACGTCAAGGTTAAAATGATTAATCGTTATGTAGGGGTATTGATTTGAAGACTTTAATTATGATATGACGAGCAGTGTTAGAGTCCGTGGAGGTTCATGGTAAGCTTCAAATTCAAAAAGAACATTTTTGTGATCCTTATCCTGCCAACTTGAAAACGAATGAGCTGCACACAAATTTGGACATTGCCAGTATCCCCTATATATTGATTGCAATTGAGGCGGACTGAAATTTGGAGAATTATTGTTTTGGAGTTGTTATTTTTTTAAACCAACATTTTTGGGTGCTGTCCAGTACAGCAACGAGACAGAAATGTACCAACCTCAAAATGGATATTGAATGTCGTATAGAAAAAGAGAAATGGGTAGAATGGTTGCAGTTGAAGGAAGCATTCAGAGTAATGACTTTGTGAAAGTCATAGTCACAAGTGAAAAGTTTACGCTTTCTCTTTCAAGTTTGATTTTACATTTTCTGAGACTTGTCCCATTTCCCCCCGTTGTGTTTTCATGTAGTTGTTTAAAAGTCTGTAGTTTATTCTGGTTATAGCATGGTTGGCATTTGGTAGCATTTATCTTCCATTTAAGAGAATCAAGTATGAATGGGACCACCAAACACAACATGGCCAGTATCATACTTGATTGATGCGCACTGGCTGGGCTAACCCCAGAATATTCCAATAAACACGAAAGAGAAAGCCCATAACATGTCGCAATAATACTCGAGTCGTTTCAATATCGGATTAAATCAAATCATCTATTCGTCCTCAGCCGCAGGTGGGTTTCCTGACATTCTATTCCACATCAACATCAACACCAGCCATGAATCACGGGTTCCAGCTCTAGTCTGGTGGGTGTGATTTACTGATTGAATGCTGAAAAATGCTTACAGAAAGGTGTACTATTTTGTTCTTGTAACCAATATGAATGGATTTCTATATTCAAACTATAAATTACAATGAGAAAGTCTCCCTTGTTGGGTATTTCGGCCTAGCAGGTGTGCTGCATTCTGGGTGTGATATTCGAAGCACGTATGGCTTAAAAAATGACTGATATGCATGCAGTATATAGCCTTAGGAAAGGAAGGAGGATGGCTTGGTTATAGTAGAAGAGTGGTCAGAAGAGAATGGTAAATATCCAGTGATTTGCTTGAGCATTTGCAAACTCTTAAACCGAGGGGATAAAGGACGGGACAATTTTTCTTTCTGGACCAAGACCACCACCTCTGTAGGTTGTAGTACATATTAAGTCCAATGGTCCCTTTTCAAATGCCATTTTCGTGCTTCAGATTCAGATTTCGAGGTCTCAAATGTTTCATTTTCTTGATTTGCACTGCATTAAGCACATTTTTGCTTCATTGTGTCGTTTGTAATGTCAGGAGCTGAGACGGTGGATATTTCACCTGTAATCGGCTGAAAGAAGGAAAATGTCGAATCCAATAAAATTAATGCCCCGTAATCAAAAGTAACTTTGAAGATATTACTCTGGTCAGAAAATGCATCAGTAAAAAATGTCGACACTGAGTTGTGACCCTACGTAAAATGCGTTGTGACCTTTAACATGATCACCATCCCCACACAAAAATATGGCGTCGGCATCCTCGCAAAACTTTGTTGTTTGCAATTTAAATGAATTGCAGTGGAAGGAGAGTTTTACTAGTATTTATACAAGCTGTATTTCTGCCTGAAAGAAGCAATTCAGGAGACAATAGCGTCTGAATTTAAAAAATTGGCATATTACAAAACCTTTAAATGACGTGATTTTTAGTTGGAGGAAAACCAAGCTGGAAGCAAGCCCGACTAAAGTGGGATGATTCCAGGCCAGGTAAGAAATTCCAAAATGTTTCATAGATTTTGGAAATGTGGTTTTACCTGGTTCGTGAATTGTTATTAAACAGTCAGTTTTTAATTAGGAAATGTAATACCTATAGTTTGCAAAGAAAAAAAAGACTGTTTTCCTACCTACAATACGGCTACAATCAAAAACACTTGCATCGCCACGAGTGTACACTAAATTTTTATTTATTCCCAAGTTGAATTCAATCAAATCAATGGATTCATAATTGTACCGAGGAAATCAACAATTTAATTGGTATTGATCACTTCAAATCACAATTTATTTCAACGACGTCATTGAACGAACATTGTCAACAGTATTAAAGTATCAGTAATTACATATTCAGACCTTTAGCAATTGTCCAAGCAAGCAAAGCAAGCAAACAAATGCCTTCCCAATGTTAGCTTATCAGCGATTTTAAGAATTACTAAGCCACAGAATGGCAGGATCAATATTTGTTAATTTTGTTGTTCGTCTTCTTGAGGTCCTATCTTATAATCATAGATAAATAACAAATACTTTGGTAATTTGATGACAACAGAGGAATATGTATTAATTATAATGGCTATTATATCCCGGCCTGGAACAATCAATAGTTTCTTCACTCGTCCTTCAAATCAATTTCCTTTGAAATCCTTGTCAATGAATTTAGTTGGTGTAAAGGTATACAGAAATCTGCAGTTTTGGTAAGACACTGGTTAGAAAATGCTGTCTTCAATTTTCACTCCCTACTTGAAACTCCAGTTGCGCTTTGGAGACAAATTGCAATGTCTATTTTACACTTGGGACCCCAAGTCACACAAAGTCATCCCTGCACAGAAAAGCCGTATCGTTCAATTCGGAATTCTGCTCCATCTTTGTTACGTCCTAGTCCCACTCCTTCTAAATGAACATTCTAAAGGAGGGACAACGGAAAAGGTCATTGCAACCATTTTCACCACTGGTTATATTGGTGCACTTTTTGTCCGCTGGGAGTGGGGCGCGTCTACCGAAAACATTGCATTAATGAACACCATTACTCAAGACAACAACCAACGTAAGGGTAGACGAATAAGGTAAAATGCGGGAATTATAAAATTAACTAATTTGTAGATTCATCAGGACAGCCTCCACCATGGTCACACACTGCTCAGAAAATAATGATTCATCTTGTCTTCGCTTTAATCCATTGCTTATATGTCATGGCACCCATAGTCGTGGGACTTTTGATATATACCAACCCGTGTCAACCACCATTTACGGGTTCGGTCTTGCTACAACCTTGGTCACAACGTAGGGCACCATTCATTAGTTCAACACCTGCAGGGTTGCTTCTTTTCAGGGCTACAATTTTGGGGTTTGATATGGGATTCATACTAGTTGCTCTAGTTACATGTGCGCAGTACTTTCTCTTCATTATGACTTCGGGGATACTGTTTCTGTGGGAAGCGTCGACCGCCGTCTTCAACTCTATAACAAAGCGGGGTAAAACCGTGCTGAGAAAGTATCGTCAACTTCAAGTAGTAGAGAAACTGCTCAACTCGTGCATTCGAGGCAGAATTTTCCCAGCTACGGCGGCTGCAATTCCGAGCGTTCAGATTTTGGCGGGTGTTGCAGTCATCAAACTCAGGGATACACTGGACACGGTGCCGTTCTACTTTGTTGCCATGCTATTCATTGACATGTTAATTTTCAATGTGTTGTATTTTTCTGGAGCGAAGCAGATATTCAGCCAGAGCAGTGATTGGCTGATAAGGATGCGAGGAAAGAAGGGGAAGGAACAAAGGAAGGTTCTGAGGTCAATGATGCCACTGAGGGTGTGGTTCGGAAGTAATTTTGTGGATCGATCCACTCCACTCGTCGTACAGGATTTCTGCACTGTTCAAACGGTTAATTTGATTCTACTCATGTAAAGCCTTGCTCAGAGAGTGTTTCCGTGTCGTAAATAACAGCGCTCTTTCATTCTCCCGCTTTAGGTATTTAAAAACTGGCCACTTCCAGCGATAGATAGCTAATAAACAGTTCTAATACGGTAGAAAATTTCGCCATTTATACCCAGTAATCCAGCATAGCATTTCCTCCTTTAAAGATTTTAGTAAACACTTGTAGAACTTTGCCCCAAATTCTCCAATAATTTCATTTTTAAGCATGTATATACAATAGATGTAGGTTGTGGGGAGTTCGCCTCTGCCTGTGTTGGGTGGTGGTCACTTGTTTGCTCTCTCTCCAGCCATTATTTTCCGAAATTGTTAATTTCATCAAAAATAACGATATTAGGGTTATAAAATTATATTCCATTTCGTGCTAATCTTATAAATTACTAATTGGTGTTATTTTAATTGGTATTCGCTAGTGTTATAAACAAAATTCATCAAAATTGGCTGGGCATCTGGACATTGAAAAGTGAGAGAATTGTGAATTGGTTTAGTACGATTTGGTATGTATTAGCCAAGGGGGTAAACCTCATGGTAAAACTATCCACCACCTGCCTGAGTGTGTAGATCAGAATCTCATTCATTCAGTTGGCGCACTGATCAAAAGTACCCGGATTCAACCCAAAGTACCCGGATATGCGATTTTTCAGTCAAAAAAGTGATAAAAAGTGTGGAA
>JAQIWQ010000094.1:0-26803 GCA_034695825.1 Folsomia inoculata | reverse complement strand
CAATGGACCGCGCGTGGAAAAACTTACGCGAAATTGCATACAAAGGCATTGATGGTTCTAATATCACATAGATTTGACAACCGAATTGTATATATAATATTTAAAAATGAATTGCTACATTTGATAACCTTTCCTGTTTAAATAAAACGTACGTATACTCAAGGCCTCTACTTTCCGGAAGCCCCTTAGGTGGTTTGATTTTAAAGTAGGTTAAGCGTTTGTAAATATTGGATGTTTTGGTTACAACTAGGAACTTTCCCAGCTGCTCATTATACACCGTCTCATGCCAATTATACTTATTATTCTATATAATTCTTCATGTCATTTTATTATTTTTCTTCGTTTTCAAATTTTTTTTGTTTTTTATAGTTAATGTGACTAGACTTTGGAAACAACATGTATCATGTTATATCTCTTTGTCACTCGAATAAATATTTCAATCAATCATAACCCATATACTGGCGTTCAAAATTAGATAAAGGACGGTTGTATAGTTACGGTCGCATTGAGGTGTGTCGGATCATGGATATCTGCATGCTGAATATTTCCTAATTTCCCGTATTTATGGTACACTAACAGTCTGGAATGTTATATCTAAATCCAAGTATCTAATGTACATCGGTTTAATTTAATGACGTGCTGGAATAGGTTTGTGGATGGTATTACAAATGCTATAGGTTCTGGGAGGATTGCGGTTAGTTCAACCGCTTCAGAATAAGATTCGAAATGTTAGCATTTATAAAACATACTCTTCAGGCAAAGGGAAATGATTTGAATAGCCTGACAAACTTGTTGGTTTTAATATGTTGTTTAATAAATGGTAATTTCCAGCACTTAAAGCCCAAATGTCGGCCATCAACAGGGGCTACATGTGCGAAAACGTTTTACAGTTAAAGAGGATGGGTTGGAAATAAATGTTTATTAAGACTATTCGTTAGGACTATTAGTAGTTTGCATCGTCTAAGCGCAGCACTAACGGTTTTCCAGTAATGCAACACCTTATTTATTTGTAATTACATCCCGAAGTAGATAAGAAGGTAACGGAGTGTAAATAACTGTTCCTCTTTTGCTTATCATCCTAATGTATATCCATATTTCTACTCATTCTAATTAATGGTGTCATTTCATGAAAGGAATAATGATTTTCGATTCAAAATCTCCTAATATGTAATCGAGTTTCGGATAAGTTTGATTGATTGCATTCCCAGAAAATAATCGTAAGTAAAACATTACTAAATATATTAACGTGGTAGGAATAAAGGCAAGAATCATATTGAATACAGAATAATATGTAAACTAGTTCCAAAATCAATTAACCAAAGTCTTTGGTTAATTGGTTTTTGTTACCATACTCCTCTGAGGAGTATGGCAACAAACTAGCATTAACATAATACACCCAAATCAAGAGCAGCACCATAATAATTGCAAAACAATAAATCCGGTTGTTTTTGTTTTGCTGTTGATTCATTGCTTCATAATACCGCATCATGGATGGGCCAGAAAATTCATCAGAAGTCTGCCGTCGGCTAGAGCTCATCAAGTTAAAAAATCCGACACCTGTCTGAATTCTACTGGACCATTTCCGTACCTAACATTGAAAATATTTTTGTAATACCACGACTTGCAGGAATTATGTATAAATGAATCATACAGTTTTAAAGGCACTCGTCGCTGACGTTGGCCTGGCCGATTTCACTTCACTCCCCCCTCCACCACCGCTTCTAGCTTGATGCTGAAATGTCTTTAATTCTGCAGCATTGTCGGATTTTTGTTGTGCAATCGTCATCTGTTTCATCGAATCTTGATACTGGAGCATAAACTCATTCTCTTGGGTGTTTAATTCTTTACCATCCAAACTGGCCCTTAAGAGTTCTTCATATTTTTCATGATTCTCTTTCTCTTTTGTTGAATGGTTTTTTGTGTTCACAAGAAATCTTGATTGTACAAATGTGGATGCACTCGCGACCAGTTTGTTAATTGTCACAGAACTGGCTGGCTTGATGAGAAATTCTTTCCCCACTTTGCTCATCTGATTTACAATAGCGTCCAACAATAGTCGGGATATTTCGGAGTGCTTGACAGCAAACGGCGAGTTTAAATTGGTATTAAACTTCAAATTGAAATCCTTGACGAAACGGATTAATTTCCTTTTTGCTGTTTCGACGTTGACTAGCTCCAAATTGGGAGCAGTAGCTTTGTCGATCGCATCAATAAACCTTTGTTGGTCGACAAAGTCACAAAATGTGATCAGTTCGGGTGTGTCAGCTGCAGATGAGGTTAAATTATGTCGTATTGAGGCTGCAAAATCGGCGGAATTTGGCATTTGATTGTCGAAACACCCTCCATCTAAGTTACATTCCTGCGATATCACCTTTGTCAAAGTGAAGTAACTCTTTTCATAATTTTTCAATTTACGCTCTAGTAATTGGCAAAAGATGGAAACCAATCTTGCAATTTCGACAGAACCGTACATCATTGTTCCCAAAGTGGTTCCCAGAAGAATTGCTGGTCTCATTGCCCCTGCGGTAACGCCTTGGGACAAACTCGTACAAGCGGTGGCAAGCTGCCGCTTCAAGTCACTGTTTTGAGAGTTGACAATTTCTTCGGTGAATCTGTCCACGTCCAGAAAAAGTTTGCTTTGGTTCGAGTGCAGTAATTGTAATGTTGTCAGTAGTTTCTTGACACCTGTTTGTGAAATGGCAAGAATTAAGTGATGATCAACCGAATTTGCAATATAATCTTCCATGTTGTCCACAATAAAATCTGACATTGCTTCAGATGCTTCATATAAACATTCGCGGACCAAGATTTCTGTGGCAAGGACCCCGACTTGTGGTAACAACAAAGATTTGAGGTTCAGCAAACACTGCTGACCAGCGCTTAGGACAGTTTTAGGGTTTTCAACTGCCCGAACCAATGTCTGTTCCCCAGCTTCGTTAAGAACTGATGTCGTTCCAATCCCTACGGAAACTGCGGAAATTGCTAACGACAGACTCTTCTGAACTCCATATCTTTTCCAACTAAATTGTCTCGACGAGTACGCTCTATATCCGGTGATAAGATCAACGACACCTTCAGACATAAATGCCATACCCAATGGAGCACTGAACCCGTTTAATATTATGAATGTTCCGACGGATATTTGCAAAACACCGAGTAAGCAAACAG
Source organism: Folsomia inoculata (assembly GCA_034695825.1). Classification (NCBI taxonomy): domain Eukaryota; kingdom Metazoa; phylum Arthropoda; class Collembola; order Entomobryomorpha; family Isotomidae; genus Folsomia; species Folsomia inoculata. The sequence continues at coordinate 23,635 of JAQIWQ010000094.1, read as the reverse complement.
TTCCAATTGACCACCTGGGGATGAATTCTTCCTCGCAGAATTGAAGAAGGTATTCCATTCCACGTGACATTAGTGGCCATATTTCGGGTGGTTCTTGTCCAGCAGAATACAGCAAAGATAGTTTTTTGACATGCTGTTTCTTTATCTTTTGCATTTCTTGGTCTTTAGTGTATTCCAATAGTTTGGTCGCCTTGGCGTTTGTCAATTTCAACACTGTCACGGCAATTGGAAATTTACCATTACGAAATGTATCAATAATTCCGACCATGGAAGCCATATCATTAGGAATTATGTGGACGTCAAAGGCTTTCTTGTGGAATTGCAGTATGTTGAAGATTTCGTTAATTTTTAACTTCTGCAAACCTAAGTCGAACGACAGCAAATCGGAATTGGCTGCTTCCTGAAAAACTGTTCTCCATAGTTTGTTTCCAATGTTGATGATTATTTCCATCTTTATCAATCCTTTTTTGTTTAGTTTGTCCCCGTTTTTTATCTCCTTTACCACCATAGAATAATCCATGTTGTCCTTCTTGTTCAACTTGTAAGACAGGAAGGTCCTCGTTCGAGAAAAATTTGTGGAGATGACGTCATTGAAAAACTGTTCCAATGATTCTTCTTCCCCATAAAGAGATAACTTGACGAGATTGTTCAGTATACCTTCTAAATTTTTACAATTAATTACGTCAAAATCCTGCAATGTCATTTCATATTCTGCTTCTCCCAATTGTGCTTGGACATTTCTATTATCCGTGAAAACATGATAAGTATGAGTTTTGGGATGGTTTTCGAATTTCTGGACAAGGCTTCTTCTTGTGCATTCTTCTCTCAGAATTTCCTCCACTTTCTTCCCATCCCTGTCGAATACTTGACACTTTACAATTTCTTCCCCAGAATTAAATTTTCCTGCAATTTTAATTGCAGCCGATTTCCATAAGCCCTCCTCATCTGTTATGTAGAGTTTTTCCTTAAACTGTGCCGAACTGAGAGTTATTGTCTTGTATTCTTGAAGAAATTCTAGAAGTTTATCGCTGGTAATCGACCTTAAAGTGAGCCTGAAATTATCCTGCGGTATTGGAATCCATTCTGCTTCAACCTTTGATGCGAAATCGATCAGTTCTTTTGCCTGGTCTCTATTTTTGACATCGTCCCTTACCGATAAATCATGGAACGTTATGTTTACGTCTTTGTCCGTAATATCATGCATTTTTTTGTTGATTATTTTTACAGCAGTGGATCTTTCTATTGACTTGTAATTGATTTTCAGTGTTTGGTTTACACCGTATGATAAATCTATACGGCGTTGTGATCGTTTTGTAGCATCTATAATTTGCTCCAAACTGGAAGAATAATTTTGAAGTATGGTCATTTTTTGATGTATTTGTTTCGCCAAATCATCCTGCACGTAATGATTGGTCATATTTTCTCCATAGCTCAATGCGTCAATGTCTCCATTCTCTTCAACAGAATATTTCAACGTAGCTAAATGAGTTAAAAAGGCTGTTGACAGCTGAGAACCCTCAATAGAAAGTAGTTCCATTGCCCTGCAAGCTTCTGTTATTATTTTATTTTTGTGATCCACCGTTTTCTTTTTCGAGTTTTTTCGGAATAAGGGAAAGGAATGTTCGTTATTCGTGTAGCACCAAGCTTTACCGATGTGAGCAGCCGTGCAGAAATTTTCATCAAGCTTTTCGGCAAGTTTAAAACTTTGGTAGGCTTCATCTTCATATCCAGCTTTGACCCACTCATTACCAATTGCAATGGCATGAAACGGGCTCTTGATTATATTCAGAATAGCGTTATTATTCTTGGAATTTATGGCTTGTACTATTTCGTATTCAAATTGCTTATACTTTATTTCTTCAAGTTTAGATTGATTTTCACCTGAATCCTTTTCAAGCACTGTTTCAATGTTTCGGATGAGAAATGCCCAACGTTCTTCAACTGCTGATATGGCACGTCGTTCGTAAACACTTGGTTGTTTTTTTCCGAAACTGTACCTTCCTTCAAACAGGTTATCTTTCTTGAGCTTTTCCCTTAGATTAGAAAGTAACTTGCACATTCTTTGCATCAGGTTATCTTTGAGTATCATAGTTGGAAGCGAATGGTTTTGGAATTTTGTTAGAACATCTTTCTCAATTTTGTCACGGTTTTTTCGCAAATCTTCCAAACTATTGGTATTGTATTTGACGCTATTGTTGGAAAGGAGAATGAATTGGGCCGTTCCAACATGCCACAGGCGAGAGGTACGGCCTAGGACTTGATCCTCTGCACGTTTGCTTGACGGTACAAATGTCATGCAAACATGAAGTCCACCAAATTTGTCAACCTCTTCGGCTTTAATATCGGTACCACGTCCTGCTAGATTTGTTGCGACGATGACATCTCCCTGCCGCGCTCGTTCTATACGACGTTCTTCATATTTTGCATTTCTGGTGTAAAGTTTTGCATATGGATACCTCGTCTGAAGTGCTCCATGCACCCCTTCTGCTTCCATTATGGTTCTGCACACTACCAGAACTGCTCTACCTTTTAGAACTTCAAGGCTGACCGAGTCGACTATAGATTCCAACCATTGACCTTCAGTTTGTACGACAATATCCTCAAATTCTGCATATTTTTTATCATGCGATCGTGGAATTATGGTGAGGTCTACATTGTACACATCTTTAGTGAACTTTATTTCAGCATCTGAGCCAAATGTTCCCGTAAATCCAAACAGATTGCATTTCCCGAAGCGATTAAAGAATCCAAACGTGGACAAAAAGTTTGTAGCGAGCGTCTCCTGTGTTAGGGCAAGTTTATGTTTTATTTGTAGAAATTGATGCAATCCATTTCCCCATTGCTGCTCTTCCCTAACCATCCCATTAGTATGGAAATCTACTGGCAAAATTCTTCCATCTTCAACAATATAATGTATTCGATCATGATAATCATGGTGTGCTCTTAGGGCATTCTTGGCCCAGATTGGAATTTGAGAGTGGACAAAACTCCTTAAATTCTTTGGAATCTTCATTTTCTGATTAAGATCCATTTCGTATCCATCAATAGTCTCGTCCGTGACAAAGGCTCGTAGACATTTTTCCAAATGTTTTTGAACAAAACTTCTCAAATCTTCTTTTATTTCAATTGCAATTTCCTCATATTTCTCTAGTTCGAAGTAATTCATGGAAATAAATGATTGAATGTCGCTGACAACTTCCTTCTGACTCCAGGTTTTATCCAAATACTCCAAGTCATAAACATCCTTCTCAGGATTCTTGATTAGATTTCCGAGAGCAAGGAAAGACTTAGTTTGAATCATATCTCCGCTTGATAGGTCACGGACAGGGAATATCTTACTTTGCATCGTCATCAACTTGTTCCAAACAAAGATAAAAATTAAAGAAAATAAATCCAGTCCAGGAATTTCGGACGAGAGACGTGTATACTTTGAACTCTCATCAATAAACATTGCGTCAACTTCGTCAACAATCATGACAATCTTCGTAAAATCTTTCGCATTTTCACCTAGCGTGTCTAGTCCACTGAATTCATCACGAAGAGTGTCAAACATAAATTGTGGCGCTTCTCCATAAATTACGTTGTTATTATAGCATCCTTTCTTTCCGGAAATATACGTCCGCTTATCCCCATTGTGATCTACGCTTATTCCCAACAGGTCAAAGAGAAGCTTCGCGCCTTTAGCGTCTCGTTCTGCAAGCACCCCATTGCTCGTTGCTACAAAAACCTTCTTTCCTTTGAGAACTTGGAAGGCTGCAACTAGTCGGATAATTATTGATTTCCCCCCTCCAGTGTTAATCTGTTGGAGCAGACCATTGCCTTTGGCGGACTTACGGAAGAGGGCAATTACTACACTTAAAATCTGTGTGTGCGTCAATTTGTGTTTGGAAACCTTGCAATTTGCTTGCATAATTACTCCCAGAAGTTGGGACAAAAATTCCGGACATTGGTCACGTTTTCGTTTAAATCGTTTTTTGATTCCAGTCGCGAATAAGTTGAATTCGGCTTTCGTCCAAACTTCGATATTCTCTTTGGGAGCAAAATCTATTCCAGAAACTTCCTTGATGGTTGTCACACGTTCTATAAAGCTGACTAGTTTTATTGTTAAGCTTTCTTCAGTTTGTATATCTTCTGATGAGAACCCTAATTGTCCCACTACAGTTTTGACTACATCAGACTCAGTTGTTACAAAATCGTGTATAATTTTTTGCAAGGACTTTTCCCCTAGACTGCTTGTCGGTCTGGGGCTGAATGTAGATGATAACGTTGATTCTGAGTCCGTGGAGTAAAACAAGTTTTGAAAAAGTAGCTGATTACATTCTTTGACCCAATTTTTCGGGATTTTATCATTCATAATGCGCATTACGCCACTGACGACTTCTTCCGTTTGGTAATGCTTATCGATTTTAAACTGATTCATTATTTGAAGAACGGGAACAATCGCCTCCTGGGATAATCCAATGGAAACTGACATGGACGCCTTTCTGATCAGATTTGCTAACGATTCAAATTCGTAGGATTTTTGAAGCAATGAGAGAAAATTTGTTTTGGATTTCTCAAAATCCTTACCAATTGTTTTTGGTTTGGCCATTAAGATGATCAACTCCATACTTTGAAAATCTACCAACATGTCTTTTGGAGAGTTGAAGTCCCTGGTTCGTTGAAACTTAGCAAGATGGTCCGGGTATTTTTGAAGAAATTGCAATAGATGTTTAAAATCATTAAAGTCTTCAATCCGTGTGATTGATTGTATCAACTCGAGCAGTTGTGAGAAATTACCAGTACACGATAATGCATGGACAACTGTATTCTCCAACATTTTTTGCTCTTCAGATGTCTCATTTTGGTTTAAATGGCTTTTTGATTCTATTACCAGATTGATTGCAGTTTTGCATATTTTATCCCCGGGTAAAAAGCTCGTGCGTAATATGTCTGCAGTTTTCTCTTGACCTATTTGACGCATTGCTGAAAGAATTCGATAAAGTTCGTACTTCTGAATTTGACCTTTTTCGAGGCCAACTATGAACATCTCCAATATTGATTCAGTCAGCCTACCCTGATCATTTATTCCTTCCAACTGTTTTGCGAAAATGAATTGTTTCAATTCGGGTTCGTTTTTCATGGTGGAAACAAAAAGTTCTACTTTCAGCATTCCCAGTAAACTTTCTTGAGGTTTACTGAATTGAATTAGAGTCAACTTTTGGAGAGTTTCTGATGTTAGGGTAGTAATTTTAGGATATCTCTTTTGGCATTCCTTTATCCATTTGTTGTGAGCATTTGAAGCGGAGAAAAATTCATCGGAAATGTCCAGGATGTATGCCAGCCCAGTATAGGATGTATGCCGAATCAATCTGTTTTTGCTATTCATTCCACGTATTAAATGCGGTGTGCCAACTTCTATAAGAGATTTCCAGACAGTTTCTTGTTCTTTATTAAAACATTGAACGCATCTTGTCACAAACTCAACGGCTGCAACATTATCGCTCATGGTCTTGATTAGGTCATGATAAATCTCAAAACGTTCTTCAAATCCCTCCAAAATCAGGTATTTTATAGCATGGACGAATCCTGCAAAAGTGCTTCGATTCAGCATGCTCTCAAAATTCTTGTAATTCTTTCCCAGTTCTACAAATTTCTGGATAAAACCAGCAAATGGTTGCATAAGCTGCCGGGTCTCATTTCTAAAAATGTCCAGCTGACCTCTTTCAATTAAAATTCCCAAAATCCAAGCATAGTTTGTCATCTCTTCAAATTCTCCGGTGCTATTGGCTCCGATGACCAAACATTTGCATTCTTCAACACTACATTGGTAACGTGTGTCTACCATCAGACAATTAATTAACTCTTCCAAATTACTGTCATCGTTTGATGTAGTCTTAAATTGAAGACTTGTCTTTAATTGCTGTCTGCATTCCGGAGATTGGAATGCATTTGCCTCCTCATCATTCACAATTTGTTGAAGGAATTGACTGACTATTGTGTATGTGGCAAGTTCACATAACATTATAACATTTGTCATAGTCAACCTCATATTTCTGCGACATTTGGTCAAAATAAAAATTACGCTATCTAGTCCCGCGATTCCACATTTTCTGTTTAAGCTTGAGAGAAGGCTAGAAAGTACTTCTTCGTTAACAACATTTTCCATTTGAATTTTCGCCAAGTCCATAGCTAGTCGGAGTTGCGCAATGCATACCGAAGTCCAACAGTTATAACGACATATTTCAGAACAGTCTTCATTTTCATGATTGATAAGTTTTGCAATGAATCTCATTAATTTCTTCAATGTTTCTAGATTTGGACTATCAGATCCGATTTCTTTTCGTAGCTGGACTAAACATTGGTTTGGAGATAATTCACCTACGGCAATGGCTTTGATACGGATGGTTTGGTCTGAAGTAAGTATGACCGCCCAAATGGATTGTTCAAAGAAAAACTTGACTATCTTTTTAATTTTATTACTTTCTGTATTTTCACCGACAGAAATGATACGTTCAATTTCCTTTGCCGTGATTAAGGTTGGATCCTGGATTAGTATTTGGTTTATTCCATGGAGACAACTTGCAGCAACGGATGGGAGTTGGTTTTCATGAAGAATATTAAGGAACAAGTTTGAAGCTTTCAGCAGTGTTTCTTGATAGTCGAGGAGGATGCATGGGACAATTTCTGCAACAAGCGATATCAGCTCAAGAAGGCATATTTCACTGGATTTACCAACTTGGTCGATAATGAGTTCTGAACAAGATAGATTGAAAATTTGATGGTTGGGTGTGTCTTGTCTCGTAATATCAAAACAAGTCCACGCGATTGCGACAAAAAGTTCTGGGTTTCTACTTTGGCCTTCTGAAACTTTTATCATCATTGATTCCAATTTTTTTTGCAAACTCGTTGAGTTTTTACTGAGTATGGTTGATTTTTTGTTCAGGAGTCTTCTAATCAAATTACAAATGCTTCTTAATACCTCAAAATTGACTTCAACATCGATCTGTAGCAAGTTCTCAATAATGCTGGACCAAGATTCATCCAGTATTGAATGATTCCGTGCTATCAGTAACAAATCCAGGCATCGTTTAAGTACATTGTCATCTTGTTTGGTTTGACTCAATAGGGATTTAATACAGATGAAGTTACTTGGCGTTAATTGTCGCAATTTTTCAGCACAAGATTGCAGGAAGGTTAATCTCTTCAATATTTCCTGTGGTTTCAGTTTGAGTTCTTCATAGTCTGCCGTATTCAGCGCTTCTTCCATTTTCAATGAATAAAATGTGATTTCACTTAGGTTGAATTTGGAGTCGGCCAGTTTTAGACTTTTTGTGACTTTTATTCGTCTATCTTCGTTGTTGGATTCAAACAATTCTATTGCCAGATGATCCAACATAGCTGATGGAATTGCGGTGTCAAATTTTTCAATGCAGAACTCAATTATGGTCATCACGTGCGGAAAATCTTTGACATTCTCAAGTGCAGCAATTACAGCTTCTGGAATTGGGTTTGAATGTTCTGCTAAAGTTGTCAAGATTGCTACAACCTTTACCAACAATGGCGTCGAGTTGTCATCCACTTCACCAGATAAGATTCCTTTAAATATCATAAAACATGTGTCATCAAGAGGGAATCCTATTAGTGCTAAGTTTTTCAGGATTTGTAGAATCCCTTCGTTTAAATTCATAGACAATTTTTGATCCTCTGGAAACAATCCTTCCGGACTAAAATGGGAAATCACTGAAACAATGTCCTCGTTCAGCTCTGAAGATGGGAGTTTTAGACAACATTGAATATATATTGGTATCAAGAACAGGCTGACGTCAGGCAACTCATCGTACGTTAGGTCTTGTAGAACTTGAATCCCATCCTTGCAAAAGCAACAATCTTGCTGATGATGTATTTTCTGCTGGCGATGAATATCAAATAAAGTTTCTGCGACATATATTCTTGTTCTAGCATTTGCATTCGCCGATGGGGATTTGAGGTAATCAAAAAGTTTTGAGGAGAGGGTGGAATCTTCATCTTGCAGATTTATTGCCGAGTTTATAGACTTATAAATCAAGTATGCAGCGTACGTCGAGGCCGTGTAACTATGTTCATCGTTTCGTCGACTGTCTATGGCATCTGGTTGACCATTCGGCGACATAAGAGAAAAGTCCAATTTGTTTTCATCACTTAGTTTCTTCATTAGGTCGTCTGTAATGAAAAATTTTATTGGGAAATTCGATTGTTCTTGAACTATTTGGGTAACCACAGCTAAAACGAGGTTTGATATATTGGAGTCCCTCAAACCGATCAAGTTTATCAGGTCGATGATTATGGAGTTGATGTAATCTTGAGCTGTTGACCTTGAGTCCTGACTATGGAACTGTTGTTGTGTCGATAGCATAACCAAGCATAGAAATTTAGATACAAAAACTTCGTTGCATGACACAATTCTTCCATCGGTAGATAAATTTTCAATGATATTCTTTATGTGGGAATCCTTAACAAAGCTTGCCGTACAATTAGACATAAAATTCTGAACTATGTCGACAGCTCCGAGCCCAACCCTCTGTTGAAATGTGGGGACCTCTTTGCCACAGCATGAATTAATCAAGGAAAAAATCCGTTGTTGGTTATTCTCATCAGTAAAGAAATGTTGTGTCTCTGAACCCTTTGCAATAGCAATTAGCGCTGCGATGCTTTCTTCCAGCAATGTTAACTTTTCAATTTCAGGACTCCCGCTAACCAATTTTTCCATTGTTTGAAGACGATGTTCTGCATCTAAAATCCGATCGGATGTAGTTTGTTCGCATAACGTCAGTATATCCAATCCCTTTAGCCTCCCTTTTTCATAAAAGGCATTATTGTTGCCCTTATCATCCTTACACTTCTTCAGGAAAGTTTTAATAATTCCTTGACGCTCTTCTGAAAGTACTGACTGCACCCCCACTAACAGACATTGGTTGTAAACAGCGTCTAAAATGTAGAAATTGATCTGGTGTAATTGATCATGTGATAAACGCAAAAAACGTGCTTGTGAAACGGCTTGAATAAAAAATCCGAGCGTAATGTTTTTTAATTGTTGACTTGAAAAAGCTTCTTCAATATGAGTAAAGAATTTATTCAAGACTTCGTCTGATAGCCTTTGTTTTGACGATGAAATGCTGAAGATTTCCGCAATTTTGACATTCACAGATAAATAATTGGTGATTGTTCGGAGTGCATGCGCATGAATATAATTATGTTTTCCGAAAAATTTGTTGTGCAAGTAATTGTTCAAATCATTGTCCGGGATTATTTCTCCTTTTTTAATCAGTTGATGAATATTATCCACATTCCAGTTTTTTCCTGCAAGCTCCCACCAACGTGATACAAAGCTGCCACTTTTTGTAAAAATTCTATTGGGAGTGTTATCCAACTGTTTACTTGCAAGGCTTCTGCCATGCACAACTTGTTGTGATTTGAGAGCTTCAAAAATGTTGAGAACCTTGAAGCCATCTTTCTCCTTTCTTAGGTTTGTATACGTGGATACCGTCTGTGTCTGTGTTAGGGTTAGGCAAGCTACATCAACTCCTTTTCCAACTAAATCTTGTGTCAAATTCTGGAAGCGTCCATCATTCTTTCTGAGTTGATTTAAAATCTGACTCTTCACGTTGGTGTCAATTCCTTGCAAGTTTTTAAAAACTGATCTTACTCTTGACATCACAGTATCCCCAGACTGAGGCAGAATATACGCAAGAGATTGGGCCAGCACTGATTTGCAGCGATTATCGTCAGCTTGAAGACAAGTTTTCAGGGTGCATAAAGCAATGTCGGCGTAGGTCATGTTGTTGTCTAGATTTTCACCCTGAGCATGTCGGGTTACAGCATGTTGTACAGTTTCACATAGCTTAAGCAATACTATATTTGTAATGCTAGCGGATGCCTTGTTTGCAACGTAGTCTAGTATCAAGCAGGTTATCGATGCAGGGATGCCCCATATCCTAGCAATACTGTTGACAATAGTGCTTACTTGGATATCTATCTTTTGGATGACATTTTCGGTGTTCAAGAGTTGGACAAATTGTGTTCGTAGCCATTCAATAGCGGCTTGATTGGTTCCCAAATGTGAAACGGAAAGTGGGTGAGGTGATGTTGACGTCGGAATTTGTTGAGGAACCTCTTCATCGTTGACATTACTATTATCATTCGCTCTTGCAGTCATGATCGTTAGAAATTTGCCGAGTTTCACCTAAAGTTCAGATTTAGGTTTTTTTATACTTGCTATTCCAACATTACAAATGACAATCTTACCTAGTTCGAAAAAAATGCAGTAGCCTCAATTCTCCTGGCAAACTGTATTATCTAGCATTCTAACAGAAATTCTAATAAAGTTTGTAAGCTAAATGGATCCTTCCATGCGGACCCTCTCCGGATGAGGGTCACCCTATGGGATATCAAACAATGTAATTATTAAGTGTTTGGACCAGATGCTTTATAGAAATGCCCTGTCTGTTTTTTTGTCTGTCTGATACGTCTCTAACTTCCGAACGGTTCAATATTTTGAAATTTTATTTTCGCAAACCGATAACTGAGGTCTTATATCTGGTCGGATTTGTTAATGGACCCTATTGCTCATATCTTTCAAGACCCAGACATAATTTTCCTGGTTAGAATATAGCAACCATACTGCTGTGCCATTCGCTGCCAGAGTTTAATCGATTCTCCCTGGTTTTGGAGCAATGTTCGAAAAATATTATTTAAAGCCTACGGTGCAGAACTTGATATAGCCCGAGCTGGTACTTGGCATTAGCCGTATCAGTGACCAATATATAGCCTTTAGTGGCGCATGGGTAACCAATCCTTTAACAGTCATAAAACCTCATAGCAATTAAAACACCGCATAGCAACCAACAAAATCGGTAGCAATTAAAACCCAATTCATATTTGTCAGCCACTATACGTACTATCATCATGCCAAATTTTAATGATCTACGACCTCTTCTTAAAAATCGACTAAAACCAGTATGGCTGGGCTGGTCAACTACGGTATTTCCGAAAATTAGCTACTACTACATACTACGGCGCATATTTGTCGTTTCTATGCATGCAACTAACGGCCATCTCGACGAAAACCAGTGTGGGTTTTGTCCACCCCAACCATTCCTCGTATTTACGTTTTGGCTCATTTTTGAACTTAGCTATTGAACTTACATTAGGAAGTAGTGTGCCATATTTTAAGTTGATGGATTAAGCCGTTTTGTCCCTATTCCCTATCGTGCCAAAGAAAGACACGCAGACGGACAGACAGACAAACACAAACAGAGTGATCCCATAAGCCCTGGCTCGGGCTAAAAACCTACACCTTGATTAGGGGGTCAAAAATACATAGCATTGTTAGGTATGTGCCCTTACCCTGAACTGACCTGCCTAATCATAGGGACCAATAATTTGATCCTTGGGGGGTTATGGTGCCGGTGTCTTTCAAAGGTCAAATCCACTTTCCTTTTAAATTTCGTTTATAATGATTAAATCAATCACATAATTCATTCCTTTATAAATATTGCGGCTCCGGCTCCGCAAAGTTCGACATGAACACGTGGAGGAACACATTTCTCTGGGTGGCAAATGGGAGAAACCGGTAGCTTCGTTCTCGGCGATTAAATGCAGTGTGGGCCACTGACCACTGTCCTTGGTATAACCGAACTTGGTTACTTGGCTTAGTATTTGCCATTTATGTACACACCAGAGTATCAGTATGCCAAAAATCAGTCTTCGACGTCAATCCTGTCTGTACAGTGCCTAAACTGGTGGGGCATATCAGCAAGCACCGGTCCCCTATTCATTTTACGCATCTTCGAACTGGTTCACGCAACCTATGGACGTTTGTGGGCAGTATTTCCTGGCGACCCGATGGAAATTATCGCGATCGTGGTCACGGAACGTTGGATAGACATTATGAGTAAATATGCTTTGAATCAGTCAAAAACTCAAAAAATTAAAGCAGAATTTTACAATACAAAAAAATCTCAATTATGTACCTAGATGATGATCTACTTACGGGAAACATGGTCTAAACGCATGCAGAAAGCTTAGACATTCAAGAATCTTTATGTAATACGTATATAAGTATACTGTGTAAGGAAGTAGTATTCAATCATGAGAAGCAATAGTAAAAAATAATGAAGTAATATGAATATATACCTCACACATGGAAATGTGCGCAGAGACAGGTCAACTAAGGTCAGAGAAAGGCTGATAAAGATTGATAAAGTAGGCTTTTGTTTACAATTATAAACCCTGTCTTAAGAAATCCATTGCGTTATAATCCATTAAAAGTGTCATCCAACTCTGTCGCACTTAATTCTAAAATTAATGTCTTCACATAATGACAAACCGGGTTTAACGAAGTATTTGGAAACTCTTGGCACTTATGTTCAAACTCTAGCTATATGTTAAATCGTCATTATGCACTCCTATGGCAATATGGAACAAAGTACTTCTTCTGAGAATTACAATAAGTCGCTGGTGCAATTGGACACAAAGTACAATTTTTAGAGCTTCATTGCGTCAAAGCTAACAAAGCACAGAAAAGTACAAGTGTGCGACGGGGATGTCGAGATAAAAAACATATGTCTGCAACAATTATGTTGTTACGAATATGTAGATGATGGTATACTTATGGCGAACACTACTTACGTCCAGTCGTTGTAATATACACACTTTTGTAACACATGCTTTAACGTTTACTTTATTTGGGAATATTTAATAGTGGCTAAAAGAGCTTGAATCTTTCGATTTATTTACTACAGCCGAGAGGGATTGCGGATTTAACAAACATAAGTATGGGATGGGAACGATAGGAGACCTTTGCATTTTATGCGACATTTTGAAAACCTAACTTAACTGCTGCTCTATATCCGATATTGAATAAGAAGCAACTTTGAAAATCTTATACATAAGCTTTTATAATGCCTTTGATTTTGTGCAATTCCTTCGGAAATCATTACATGGACGAGTTTTAAAAATTCACCATAAAATATGGGTGAATAAATATGAGGCGAACAACGATTAGCTCCATGCCAGTATGTGAAAATAGTAACTGGCAATACTAACTGAAAAGCACTTCACAATTTTTGCCAACCAGAAATATACCCTTTTAGTTAAATGACAGTATTACTTACCTAGAACCAATACTATCCAAATAATTCAGCTCTACACGATTGTCTTTCCTAATTTTAACTCAGAATGTGTTTAAGAAACGTGTTGAGAAGTTTTTTTAAGTGGAGTAGTAGAATAAAATAGAATAGATAGAAGAAGACAATTTTTACTTTTTCCAATTTTACATCTTTTGTCAGGATTTCAAATTGTTTCATGGTACTATTATACAATTCTTCAAAAATGCTTTGGAGCTCCTTTATTTCAACATATCGCTTCCCTTTTGGACATTGTTCTAACTGTTCTTCAAAATTTCATATGCGCTTCTTAACATTGGCATCCACCAACGCTTCAATCGTCACCTGCAACAGGGTTTTTGGGTCTGGAAGTTTAATAGAGTTGAATGCGTTTACATGTCTTTCAAAGAATTCTTTCATCAATTTATACTTTATATTACATTAAATGTACTTCATTTCTTTCTATAGGGAAATCCAATAATCTAAAACTACCAAGTTCCACTGTATTGATGATTTCGATAATTTACTTACTCACCTAAGGTAAACCTAAGCTAGTGCTCAATCTTTAATTAATACCCCTTAATATAATCGATATGAAAAACTTAAAACCTTAACCAATATGGTCGTGGCTTATATCAAAATGTGAAGAATTGAAAGCTTAGTCAGATTCAATAATAAAACTGGCACGCCTCCCCCCTAGGTTTCGAGATAATCTCAAAAAACCCCAACGCTTTTTTGGTCTTTTTTATTTATTTAATTCATTAAAACCCACTTCCCATACAGGAATATTATCAATTCATACATCAAAATGTGAATAATTTCATGGCAAATACGATTCAGCAAGAAAACAAGGCCGCCGAACTTCAAATTTTGTGATAATCTCAAAAAACCGCAAATCTTTTTTAGTTGTTTTTTTCTTATACATTCATTAGAACCCACTTCTAAAAGTGCGTAACTCGGACGGTAAACTCCTCCTTTTCCTTTTCATTTTTAGAACCCACTTCTGAATTCGGAATATGGTCAAATCATACATCAAATTGTGCACAATTTAATGGCAAATAAGGATCAGCAATAAAAATGGCGCCCCTTCTCCCAAGGTTTTGAGGTAATCTCAAAAAAAAACAAATTTGTTTTTGATATTTGTTTATTTAATTTCTCTTAATTCATTAAAGCACACTTCCTACAACGGAATATTATCAATACATACATCAAAATGTGCAGAATGTCATGGCGAATAGGAATGAGCAAAAAAACTGGGCCGCCGCGCCCTAAATTTTGTGATAATCTCAAGCAAAACATCCCATTTGTTTTTGAGTTTTGTTTTATGAATTCATTAGAACACACTTCCCTCATTGGAATATTGTCAATGCATACATCGAATTGTGCACAATTTAGTGTCAAATAAGGATCAGAAATAAAAATGGTGGGCCCCAATATTTATGGGGACTTGATGTACTGAGGCAGTTGTCTCAGTGAAGGAGGTGGTGGGCCCCAATGTTTATGGGGCCTTGATCTACTGGGGCAGTTGCCTTAGTGAAGGGGGTGGTGGGCCAAATATTCAGGGGGCCCTTGATCTGCTGGGGCAATTGCCCCAGTGAAAGGGGTGGTTGGCGCAAATATTTAGGGGGCCTTGATCTACTGGAGCAGTTGACCCAGTGAAGGGGATGATTGGTCAAATATTCAGGGGGCCTTGATCTACTGGGGTTGCGGCAGTTGCCTTGGAGAAGGGGCAAAAAAACAAAAAAATTGGTTTGTTGGAAAGTGAGTTATGGGGTCGACGTGTTTATCTTAAATTTAGTTTAATATTTAATTCAACTTATTTTGCATACAATATATATGTTTTAACTGACTCATTGTTTTCACCAGCCTGATGAAGATTTCGAAACCAGTCGTATACGGTGGATATAGTCAAAGTCCAGCAGTAAAAAATGTTCTTCTTTTATTCATCATCTTTTGCCATCACTACTTTTCCCTGAATAATCTTCTCTTTCATATTATCAGGCAGCAACAAATTTTCAGTAAAAGATTGAACATGTTTTAAAATTTGGAATCCAACAAATCTGTTTGACCTTGATAGTCATTTGTAATAGCAAACTCTCCAGGGTATGGTAGCAAAAAACAGTTAATCTCCTCAAAACATGGCTGTATCGCTTCTCTGACTCTAACCAAAGTTATTAATTTTTAATTTATTTTCAAAAAATGTGGACCCTCCTGACACTCCATAGGGATTCGATTGAGGAATATTGCAATCTCTGATTAGGAAGATTAGTTTTTGGAATGGATGTTTCAAGTCATCCCTTTCTTATTCTTCGAATTCAACAAAATTGCTCAGAACCTTGAAAGTATCTTCTTGCATATTATTCATCAGATTGTAAATAACCGTAGATGACATAAGCAAGCTCAGACCAACAATCATAGACGAGTCTTTTTTACTCGTAAAGCTATCGAAAACACCTTGGGCGTCCATTACCAACACAGCAATTTCAGAACCATCAATCCTCCTAAGTACAAATGGTTTGGACCAAATGCAGAAACAGATTGTCAAGCGATCTGGTCCATTTTGAAATCCAAACCAGATTCCAGTATATTTATCTCTTTGATTTTATCCCATGCATCTAGTTCACCATTTTCGTAACGAGTAAGCAAGTTTTACATCTGTGGTCTACACCTCCGATTGTGAGCTAGTGGAGACGGGTTCGAATACCGGCGGGAGAATCTTTTTTTGATACCCAATTTGTAATTTGTAATATGTTTCTATGCCATAAATAATAAGAAGAAATATAAAAAACCATTGCCAACAAATTTGCCTATCAAAAAAACATTCTCCCGCCGCTATTCGAACCCGTCTCCACTAGCTCACAATCGGAGGTGTAGACCACAGATCTAAATTGACCCAGGAAAGGATAAACTAGTATATATGCAGTTAAAATAGGGCGAAATGGAATTTCCGTGCTAGTCGAGAGTACCATGGACATTACTTGATCTAAAAGAATTGTTGAAGGATTAACAGAAACCTGGAGCAATGTTTGTTCATATAAAAACAATTTTTCTACAATCATAAAATAAAAATCAAAAATTAATCTCATAGTTTGCTTATCATATCTACAACGTTTATAGAGAAGTTAAAAAAAGTCGTCCATGGCGTGATTGATTTGTTAATTTTGATTTGTAATTTTTTTATTTGACCTATGTGGCTACAGCGTGGAACTAACTATAAAGCTATACTTGAATTTAAATTCGAAGGTATCTTTGAAATTCTACGCAATACTCTATTGTTCAATAATCTCAAGAGTTTAACTTAGTCTTCCGGAGAACTGTTCACAATAAATTATTTTGGAACAAGTATTAAAGAATTGTACTTTGTCTTCTTGATATTCAAAACCGTCCCAAAGTAACTACGACTAATACCTCCTTAAGAGACAATAATAACATAAATAGTCGCGTATCTCAATGTATTTAAATAAACCAGCCTCCACCAAAAACTTAACAATTTCCGAAAGTTTTGAATGCCGGAATATTTTTTTTATTTCGGGAACATCTATTTTGAAATTTTGTACAAAATTTCCCGCATTTTTCAAGTCCTAACTAAACCCATACCTGTCATCAAATCCTTAAACTCTCAACCCCCATCAAACTCACGCTTTATTCATACGCTGACCCTACCTCAACCTATTATGAGCGCTACATTACATTACTACCTGGTACCTTCTATATCAAACTCACGCTTTATTCATACGCCGACCCTACCTCAACCTATTATGAGCGCTACATTACATTACTACCTGGTACCTTCTATATCAATGGTTTTGGGAAGGAATTTGACTTTTAATAAACTACTTTGGGTGTTTATCGTGATCTCGGCAGCCAGATAAACGCTATCTCGTCAAATTTAGACACGGCAGCCTTATTTCCGATCTAATCTTAATAAAATTTTAAATTTGAGTAAAATCGTCCGGTAAATGAGGAAAAGAAAATACATGTCGAACATCACTGGTGGCAGCCTGATAAACCTAAAATCGCAAAATTAGGCACGTCTAAACCCGAGGAGCGCTTGAAGATAAATTAATAGGGACTCTCAACCTCTTTGGAATGAGCAAACTCATCATGTGAGTAAAATCAGAAGTCTGATTTTTATGATACCTTGAAGGTTTGAATCAGGGAAGTTAATTAAACCGAGAAACCTCCCGCAGCAATTTTGAACTTTATGTCAGTCCGTGGAGTGGAGCAAGAAATCAAATAAAAATCAACCAAATACTTGATTCTTTATTACATTAGAAAAAATTAGAAATCTTATCAGATCGCATGCGCAGTGCGCACTGAATCGTAGCAAAGAAGTCAAACTGCAAAAAAATCTGATCTTTTTAGCAAGGTTAAGAGTTCCTAACGTATGTGCTCGTATTAATGCACAGTACTAATAATGAAGTAAAGTGTAAAGTAACGTAGGGTTTGCACAGAGAGTTGAATAGTCAATAGTGGCAGTGAATATCCGTCTCGTCGCAATAGCGTTTGCATTGAGTGGTAGGTCGTAGTAGTGTTTATTGATAAGGTTGAGCTAAAATAAATTGCTAAACTCAGACCATCAAAACAAAACAATTCTAGGGATAGGAAATATGAAAGTCACACTGACAATGTAAACTAACGGGAGCTTTATACTCGGAGCGTTAGTCATTATAATTCAATTATAGCAAACCTCTGTGACAAAAAACCTAGCTTCCTTCGTTTAAAAACCTAGCCCCCTATTAACCCTCGTACTTATTAGCTCGCCCATTGCTATGTAGCAATGGAGCAGCTATTGAACTCCCCTCTGTGTCTGTCTGTCAGCTTTTAAATTTGCATTGCTATGCATATATCCCGATCGCTCATTTGACTCCATAATTACATTTGAGGCGCTCCGTATTTACAAAATTGATGCTATTAGATTGGTTACTCTGAAAAATTGAATTTCACATCGCTATCTCATCGCTTCATTGAAAATAACTGCTTCATATTTTAACAGAATTGTACGACGATTAACATGCATTTGCAGTGGTAAAAGTTTGAGATTTCCAAAAACATGCTGTTTAGATGGGGAAATTGTTGTTCATTAAATTGTCCCCAGGCAGTGGAAGCGCTGCATATGTGAGCAAAATTAGATTCTCAGGTATTTGGCTTCAATCGCATTATGCTATCAAAATGGGAGCGCTACAATAATTGTGCTTCATATGTGAACAAAATTGGATTCTGAGCTATTCGGCTTCAATTTTATTATGTCAACAAAAATGGAGTGCTACATTGTAAATGCCTAATGTGTGAGATATTTTTATTCTGTGGTATTCTCTTGAAACCTATTGTGTAATCCAAATTTGAATGCTACAATAATTGTGCTTTATTTATTGACAAAATTATTGCAGTGTTAGCGTTTCATATGGTGACAAATCTGTTGCGATATTAGCGCTTCATATATTGACAAAATTGTTGCAGTGTTAGCGCTTCATATTGTGACAAAATTGTTGCAGTGTTAGCGTTTCATATAGTGACAAAATTGTTGCAGTGTTAGCGCTTCATATGGTGACAAAGCGCTTCATATGGTGACAAAATTGTTGCAGTGTTAGCGCTTCATATAGTGACAAAATTGTTTTGTCTTCAGAACTGAATAATTGCGATGTTAGCGCTTCATAAGTTTTCAAAATTATAATTAGGAGTGTTCAGCTTCAGAAGCATCGTAAAATTACTTTTGTTGAACTGAATGCGTTGAAAGGTTTAAATCTTAGAAGCTGATAACATTTAAATTTGAAATGCTGAGAAAGTTAATGCTGAAATGTTTAGAACGTTTAGTTCTGAAATTCCGAAACCACTGATTCAAAAAGCGAGCTATTTTCATCGTATACTGATCTCAAAGTCCGGACTCTTCCAATCGAGATATGCAATATGGCGGCCATCCAGGTAGCATTAAACGTAATGTGTCGGAATTTTTTTTTATATTTTATATATTAATCCCGGTTGATGAGTAGATGAAGAATATATAGAGTGTTAGGGGTCTGTGACCTTTAGGTCACAATGTAGGACTCCAAAAAGGTCAAAAAAATATCACTGATAACCCCCATCATATGTGGAATCGTTGGAAAGCTCTGGGTGAGTAGGTCAAGAATAAATAGGGTGTTTGTGGTCTGTGACCTTAGGTCGCCATAGGGGACCCAAAAAAGGTCATAAAAAATGTATTTTAGATCCTATATCGCGACCTAGAGGTCACAAACCCCTAAAACCCTATATATTCTTGACCTACTCACCCAGAGCTTTCCAACGATACCACATATGATGGGGGTTACCGGTGATATTTTTTTTGACCTTCTTGGGGTCCTATATCGTGACCTAAAGGTCACAGATCCCTAACACCCTATATATTCTTCATCTACTCATCAATCGGGATTAATATATAAAATATAAAAAAAATTCCGACACATTACGTTTAATGCTACCTGGATGGACGCCATATTGCGTATCTCGATTGGAAGAGTCCGGACTTTGAGATCAGTACTACGGTTTATTTAAACTGGTATCGGGGTTCTAGCTGTTGATGAACAACGAAATTGATATGCGCACAAGATTATGCCTTTCTCTAGTATATGTATGCTAATCGCAATTGAATATCGAAATCATGAATACAATAATGCAAGGCTATAGAAAATGGCAAAATAGTTACCTTGATGTATTGCTGTCGGCTACAAATTACGGCTAAATCATTTCTTCAAATTTGTATTCCTGTAATTTTGTAATATCAAAATTTTAAAATCATATCTTTATAAAACGATAGTAAGTAGGGCAGCTTACTTTTTACAATAATTAATTCCAGCAGAATATATCGTGCTTCTACTGCAACTTTCAGATGAATGAAGACAGTAAAATGCAACCATCGACTATACATACTCCAGAATTCCTAACTGCTGAATATCTATGTATGTAGAAAAAATAACGGCGATATGTATCAAATATGAGATTTGGGGATGTTGGTGCGGCGTTTGATAACAGGACGCAATTATTGGATTTACTTAATCCGGTAAATTGCCGTCAGGAGGTTAAACTATGTAATCACATCGACGGTTATATTATTCATTTTATTCAAACACATTCAATCGATGTTGGAATTGAAAACAAAACACTTGAGATGTACAATAAACCGTTATATGGAGAATGGAGATTCTGGTGGGGGATTATCATAAATCTGTATGTATTATCTCCAAACCGCTTTGTATCTCCTCACAGCCCGACCCAAGCTCTTGTGTCCTTTCTATAACGGTTCCAGCAAAGAATTCTACTAAGACAAATACCTATACTTATAGGTAAATACTGTACGTACCTGAACGTGGAATGAAATTGATAGAATGTGCAGCGTCACGAAGCTTCTGACAGTGCTCGGTGTCATTGGCTTAGTTGCCTACTAACAGCTTAGATTGTACTACAGTACTTAGCATAAAATCAAGTCATTGGTGGAGTCTAAGATTCTGTCTATGCAATGCAAATAGTATATCACTTCGTCTGAATATATTCTCCAGTCACGTCTGAATCAAAACATCTAAATTTTAAAAGAACCGTCGAAAAGGAAAGAGCTAAGAAATGGGATAACTCTCAGGCCGCTTCTTATCGATAGGTGGTGTAAAAAACAAATAGCTTGTTTTAATTTTTTTTTAAATATTGACCATCCAGCGTAAAAGTTTCAAATAAAGTTTCCCAGCTTATTCCAAGTTGTGGAAAGTAAGAGATTAGTTACTACCCCTTAATAGAATCGATATGATAATGTTAACCAATACGGTCGTGTCGTACATCAGAATGCGCAGAATTAAAACCTAAGTCAGGTTCAAAAATAAAAATGTCGCGCCTACCCCCAAGGTTTCGAGATCATATCAAAAAAAACCAATTTTTTGGTAGTTTTTTTTATTGAATTCATTAAGACCTACTTCCCACGCCGGAATATTATCAATACATACATCAAAATGTGCAAGATTCCATGGCGAATAAGAAACAGCAAAAAAACTAGGCCGGCGAACCCCAAATTTTGTGATAATCTCAAAAAAACCAAATTTTGTTGTTGTTTTTTTAATACAATCATTAGAACTCAGTTTCCACCTTGGAATATTGTCAATTCATACATCATATTGTGCACAATTTAATGGCGAATAAGGATCAGCAATAAAAAATTTTGAGGTTTTGAGATAATTTCAAAAAACCCCAAATTTTGTTATTTGTTGATTTTATTATTCATTTATTATTTTTGTAGATGGACTGTCATAAGTTTGAAATCCATTGGGAGAACGAAATTGAATTCCACTGACAATAAAAATTATTGAGAGATTTCAATGTAAATTGTAGTCGGAATACTATCTGAGTCTCATAACTAGCAAACTCCGATCAATAATAAAAAATGAAACAAATTTATTTTTTCAATTATAACAGTATCTGTCAAATATACATAACGCCATGGCTCGGCCTAGATTAAGTCAAATTGTAGATTTTAACGTAAGAGCAGTACATCAAGTCACGGGAAATTTTAATTGTAAAGCTTATCAGCGGTGAAATTCATCCGTCTGCGGAAATGGTATGAGATAGCGGTAATGTGCATGTCAAAGATAATCCTTGTTCATATGTAATTATTACACATACAGACAGATTAATCTCTCGGTTCAAGTGTTGCGAAATAGTCATATGAGTTGGAAATACCTCGTCGTCATTGGTGGACGATTGACGCCACAAAGATATTGACCGCATCAATATATTTGCTAGATAGCAATGAATCACGTTGTTTATTAGGATGTTTAGTTTGAAGCTAAAAACCAAACCATTTCAATTCAATTCAAGTTGAACAATAGTTGTTGATTCATTGATGGATTTAGTTACATCATTCTCACTCATTACGGATAGAGCAGTACCTTCGCATCTTATATCAAAACCCATCAGATCAATAACCCCCGCGGGAACTGCAGTAATAAATCATTTACAACTGTCTGTACAAAGTCATGTAATGTGAGAGAAAGTGATGTTCACTCGTCTTGACTAAAGTTAGGTCATTGTCGGAGGAGGCAAGGTGTGAAAGTGAAAATCATTAGACTGCCAACGAATCACTTGTCAATATCTTGTTCAACAAAACTTTACTTTATTCTTGTCTCAGTTGTTGGGGTAATATTGCTTAAAGTGTGTTGGACATGTCATTAAATGGTAAATGAAGTTACGCAGTACTTGCAACTTGAAACTCTCTACTTGTAATCTTCAAGCCATCAAAATTAATGAACAGTATAATTGCTAGTCTGCACGGCTCAAATATCTGCCTCCTTGTAACAAAAGAGCAGTATGGGAATGATCATTAGTTCAAATTAGTTGTCACTGATAACCATACCACCGTGTATATTTATTAATTATGCATGTATGCATAAGTGATATTATATAGTATAATTTATACTGCCTGACTGGTGATAACTTAATTCTTTATTTTATAACCTTGCCTGCTGCATATCCACCAGCAACCCACTGAATCGCTATACACATTATAATATTTAATTGGTAGTTATACTTACATTAGCTAAGTATATGCAAGCATCAGCTCAATATTGCTTAATGTGTACTGGACCAGTCATTAAATATTAAATGAAGTTACGCAGTACTCGCAACTCTCGACTTGTAGTCTTCAGGCCATTAAAATTAATGAACAGTAAATTGTTAGTCTGCACGGCTCAAATATCCGAGTCCTTGTAACAAAAGGGCAATATGGGAATGATAATTCGTTCAGATTAATTGTCACTGATAAGCATACCACCATGTATATTTATCAATTATAATTATGCATAAGTGATATTATACAGTATAATTTAAACTGTCTGACTGGTGATAACTTAATTCTTTATTTTATAACATTGCATGCGGCATATCCACCAACCCACTGAATCGCTATACACATTATAATAATTGGTAGTTATACTTACATTAGCTAAGTATATGCAACCATCAACTACTTAGCCACATTTATTAGTAGCTTCAGCTACTTATGCGAATGCTTTGTCCGTCTGTCTGTCTGTCTGTCTGTCTGTCTGTCCGTCCGGATCGCCTGTAACTTTTAAACGGTCACATCTATCAAAATTTTGAAAGAGGGCAAAGTTACTATTTAGGTCCCAGGCATCTTCAGGTGCTATTCAGTTTTGTCGAAAACCCCACCCCCTGAGCCCCACCCTCCATAGCTAAACTACAAAAATGACTATAACTTCGGTTGTATAGTATCAAAATCATTCCCGTTTTCACTATTTGACACCCCATGAACGTCTAGCATTGGTGGACGCGCCCCCACCCCCAGTGGGTGGGTGTGGTTGGGGGAAAATGAGATTTTGTGAAAAATGAATCCTTTGAGGAAGGTGAACGTTTTCACAGTGGGTGTGGTTGGGGGGGGGGGCGTATTAAACTACCCCAGTAGTATAGCAACCATCAAATTTCATAGAGACAAATAGCGGAAAAATCGAATCAACTCCCACGCAGCCCAAAATGGGTCATGGGGG